>CAUYLG010067247.1:0-49744 GCA_963573385.1 Cacajao melanocephalus
AAAAAAAAAAAAAGTCCCCTCTGTGGTCCAGCCACCATCACTGAAGGCCTGGACCGTGCAGTCTCCTCCTCACGGGGCTCCCCGCCTGGGCCCTTGCCACACCCCCACAAGGACCTGTCTCTCTTCCACATGCAGCCACAGGGATCCTGTTAACACACAAATCATAGGGAGGCTGAGGTGGGAGGATCACTTGAGCCCAGAAGGTCAAGGCTGCAGTGAGCCAAGATGGCACCACTGTACTCCAGCCTGGACAACAGAGCAAGATCCTGTCTCTAAATAATAATAATAATGGTAGTCATAAATCAGATTAAATTAAAACCTGGGCTGGGCACGGTGACTCATGCCTGTAATTCCAGCACTTTGGAAGGCTGAGTTAGGTGGATCACCTGAGGTCAGGAGTTGGCCAACACGGTACCTGGCCAACATGGCGAAACCCTGTCTCTACTTTAAAAATATAAAAATTATCCGGTGTGCTGGCACATGCCTGTAATTCCAGCTACTCGGGAGGCTAAGGCAGAAGAATCGCTGGAACCCAGGAGGCAGAAGTTGCAGTGAGCCGAGATGGCGTCACTGCACTCCAGCCTGGGTGGCAGAGCGAGACTTCATCTCAAAAAAAAAAAAAAAAAAAAAAAGGCAGATAATCCTTCCTCTGCCCAGAACCCTCCATGGCTCCCATCTCCCGCTGAGTAAAAGCCTACGTCTCTGCAGTGGCTCATAAGATCCTGAGCCATCTGCTTGCCACCCTCCCCGTCTCCCCGTCTCCCCATCCTCCCCTCCGCCCTCCCCCAGCTCGTTCTGCTCCAGCTACACTGGCCTCCAGCAGGTGTTCCCACCCACCTCTGGGCCTCTGTTCTTGCTGTTCCCTCTGCCTAGAACACTCTTCCCCCAGATGTCCACATGGCTCATGCCCCCCACTCACTCAAGTCTTGGTCCCAAACATCATTCCTTGTAGGGCCTCCCTTGGCCACTGGGTTTAACAGCTTCCACTTCCTCCCCTCCATCTCCCTCTTTTCCTCACCAGCCTTATTTTTCTCCATAGCAAATACCCGCCGTTGGCTGTATTTCCCTTGTCCTGTTGACTGCGTTCCGCATGGATGGATGAGTCTGTGACTCCCCGCGGTAAGGAATCTTATTTGTTCAACGCCAGGGCATGGCCTGAAAAACCTGTTAGCAGAGGGAATGGATTGTATGTGTTTGTTTTGAAAAGGTGAGGCATTCACAAGTTCCAAAATTCAAAAAGTACCAAATGGGGCCGGGCGCGGTGGCTCATGCTGTAATCCCAGAACTTTGGGAGGCCGAGGCAGGTGGATCATGAGGTCAAGAGATCGAGACCATCTTGGCCAAACGGCGAAACCCCATCTCTACCAAAAATACAAAAATTAACCGGGCGTGGTGGCGCATGCCTGTAGTCCCAGCTACTCAGGAGGCTGAGGCAGGAGAATCGCTTGAACCCAGGATGCAGAGGTTGCAGTGAGCCAAGATTGCACCACTGCATTCTAGCCTGGCGACAGAGCAAGACTGTCTCAAAAAAAAAAAAAAAGGTACCAAATGGCAGTGAATAGTCGGCTCCTCACCACAGCCCTGTCCCTCCCTTCCCCATCCCTGTTCTCACCTCCAGTTTCTGTTCTTTTTTTTGAGACAGGGTCTCTGTCACCCAGGCTGGACTGCAGTGGCGCCAGCATAGCTCACTCGGTCTCAGCCTCCTGGACTCAAATGATCCTCCCACCTCAGCCTCCTAGTAGCTGGGGCCACAGGCATGCACCACCACACCTAGCTAATTTTTGTGCTTTTGGTAGAGACGGGGTTTCACCATGTTGCCCAGGCTGATCTCGAACTTCTGGGCTAAAGTGATCCATCCACCTTGCTGTCCCAAAGTGCTGGGATTACAGGCGGGAGCCACTTCGCCTGTAATCTGTGTGCCCTTCCCTCTTTGTGCAAACGGTGTGTGATCTGGCCGTGGTCTGCATTTTCCCCTAGCAATACATGTGGAAGATCACACCACATCGGCACCAGAGCTTCTTCCTTCTTTTTTTCCTTTTTTTGAGACGGAGTTTTGCTCTTGTTGCCCAGGCTGGAGTACAATGGCATGATCTCGACTCACCACAACCTCCGCCTCCCGTGTTCAAGCGATTCTCCTACCTCAGCCTCCCAAGTAGTTGGGATTACAGACGTCTGCCACCACGTCCAGCTAATTTTTTGCATTTTTAGTAGAGACGGGGTTTCACCATGTTGGTCAGGCTAGTCTTGAACTCCCAACCTTTGGTGATCCGCCCACCTTGGCCTCCGAAAGTGCTGGGATTACAGGCGTGAGCCACCGTGCCCAGCTGTTTTTTGTTGTTGTTGTTGTTTTTTGAGACAGAGTCTCGCTCTTGTTACCCAGGCTGGAGTGCAATGGCATGATCTTGGCTCACCACAACCTCCACCTCCTGGGTTCAAGCGATTCTCCTGCGTCAGCCTCCCGAGTAGCTGGGACTACAGGCGCACACCACCATGCCCAGCTAATTTTTGTATTTTTAGTAGAGACGGGGTTTCACCATGTTGACCAGGATGGTCTCCATCTCTTGACCTCGTGATCCACCCACCTCGGCCTCCCAAAGTGCTGGGATTACAGGCGTGAGCCTCCACGCCCAGACTTTTTTTTCTTTAAGTAGCTGCATGCACAGTGTTGACTGGTGGACAGAGAGCTCTGACCGAAATTGTTACCGTATTTCAGGAGTGGGTGGCTTGGTTCCTAAGAGCTTAGCCTCGGCTCTCAGATCCGGACTCACATCATGGCTCTACAGGCAGAACTCCCAAAAGCTGCAGGTGAGAACGCAAGCCCCCAGCAGCCACTTTGGAAAATGGTTTGCCAACTTCCTGCAAGGTTAAATATACACTTCCCATAGGACCCGGCAATTTTATTCCTGGGTATTGACCCGAGAGAAATGAAAACCTATTTTCTGACAAAATCTTGTATGCACACACTCATAGCAGCTCTGTTTGTAATTGCCAAGCACTGCGAACAACCCAAATGTCCTTCAGCTCCTGGATAAGCCAGCTGTGATCCCTCCACACAATGGAATATTACTCGGCAATGAAGAGGAACTGCTGTTGATACACGAAACGTGAATGGACCTCAATTGCGTTTTGCTGAGTGAAAGAAGCTAGGCTCAAAATTACAGAATTGAGCTGGGTGCAGTGGCTTCCATCTGTAATCCCAGCACTTTGGGAGGCCAAGGTGGGAGAATTGCTTGAGCCCAGGAGTTTAAGACCAGCCTGGGTAACATGGCGAGACCCCATCTCTATAAAAATGATGACAATGAGGATGATGATAATAATAACTACATCATTCCATTTACAAGACACTCTGGAAAAGGCAAAACTATAGGGACAGAAAACAGACCTGTGGTTGCCAGGGGTGAGGTGAGGGAAGGACATGACCCCAAAAGGGCAGGTGAGGGGTTTGGGGGTGGAGGGACGTATCTGTATTTTGATTCTGCTGGTGGCTACACGGCCACATGCACCTGTCAAAGCTTATAGAACTGCACGCCTGATGGGCACTTCAGAGGCCAAAGCAAGAGGCCAGGAGTTGAAGACCAGACTGGACAACATAGTGAGACCCCATCTCTGCCAAAAACACAAAAATTAGCCAGGCCTGGTGGCACGCACCTGTAGTTCCGGCTAGTGAGGAGGCTGAGGCAAGAGGATAGCTTGAGCCTGAGAGGTCGAAGCTGCAGTGAATGGTGATCGCTCCACTGCACTCCAGCCTGGCTGACAGAGTGAGTCTCTTCCTCAAAAAACAAAAATTGCATGCTGAAAAGAGTGAATTTTACTATAGGTAAATTTGTTAATGATTTTTTTTAAGGACTACATACTCTATGATCCAATTTACACATCATCCAAGAAAAGCAAAGTTAGAGGGATAAAAAGCAGCCAGGCGTGGTGGCTCATGCCTGTAATCCCAGCACTTTGGGAGGCTGAAACAGTCAGATCACTTGAGGTCAGGAGTTCAAGACCAGCCTGGTCAACATGGCGAAACCCCGTCTCTACTGAAAATACAAAAATTAGCAGGGCGTGGTGGCTCACGCCTGTAATCCCAGCTACTCGGGACACTGAGGCAAGAGAATCACTTGAACCTAGGAGGCAGAGGTTGCAGTAAGTGATATTGCGCCACTGCACTCCAGCTCTGGGCGACAGCGCAAGATTCCATCTCAAAAAAAAAAGCAGATGTAGCTGGGTGCAGTGGCTCACATCTGTAATCCCAGAACTTCAAGAGGCTGAGGCGGGTGGATCATTTGAGGTCAGGAGTTCGAGACCAGCCTGGCCACATGGTGAAACCCTGTATCTACTAAAAATACACAACTTAGCCGGACATGGTGGTGGGTGCCTGTAATCCTAGCTACTGGGGAGGCTGAGGCAGAAGAATTGCTTGAACCCAGGAGGCAGAGGTTGCAGTGAGCCAAGATCGCACCCCTGCACTCCAGCCTGGGTGACAGATAAAAACTCCGCCTCAAAAAGAAAAAGAAAAGAAAAAGCAGATTAGTGGCTGCAGATTAGGGTCTGGAGACAAGGGGAGGGGATGACTGCAGGAAGGGCACAGGGGACCTTTTCTGGGTACCAGAAATGTTCTACATCTTGATCGGGTTATGATTAAATGATTGTACATGTTTATCAGAACTCATCTAACATACCCCTTTTTTATTTTAATTTAATTTAATTGATTTATTTTTTAGAGAGGCTCATTCTGTCACCCAGGCTGGAGTGCAGTGGTAAGATCACAGCTCACTGCAATCTCCACTTCTGGGGTTCAAGTGATTCTCGTGCCTCAGCCTCCCAAGTAGCTGGGATTACAGCCTGCCCCGCCATTCCTGACTAGTTTTTGTATTTTTTGTAGAGATGGGGTCTCGCCATGTTGGTCAGGTTGGTCTCAAACTCCTGGGCTCAAGTAATCCACCTGCCTTGGCCTCCCAAAGTGCTGGGATTACAGGTGGGAGCCATTGCACCCAGCCAAACACGCACATTTGAAATAGGTGTGTTTTATTGTGTGTAAATTATACCTCAATACACTCCGGGCCAGGTGTGGTGGCTTAGGATCATAATCCCAGTATTTTGGGAGGCTGAGGCGGGCAGATCATGAGGTCAGGAGTTAGAACAGCCTGACCAACATGGTGAAATCCCCGTCTCTACTAAAAATACAAAAAAAAATTAGCCGGGTTTGCTGGTGTGCACCTGTAATCCCAGCTACTCAGGAGGCTGAGGCAGGAGAATTGTTTGAACACACGAGGCAGAGGTTGCAGTGAGCCAGTATCACGCCACTGCATTCCAGCCTGGGTGACAGACCTCAAAAAAAGAAAAAAAAAAACACTTAGCTCCTCTTCCCCCTTATTGGCTTTGTGACCTTAGACAAAGCTCCTAACTTCTCTGTGCCTTGGGTAAAGGATGAGGCCGTTGGGGAGGAGGGAATGATCACCAAAGGTAGGTTCTGAAGTCTCAAATCTCACTGTGGATTCATGCAAGAGACGTTTACAGGTGAAACAGAGGGGCTTTATGAGCTTTTAGGGTGGAACTGGAGACAGAGGCTTGAGCAGCTGACAATAATAGCTCCTGTGTCTCGGGAGGGCAGGCGGTGGGCTGAGCACGGTCAGGGCCTCATCTTCGTCCCTTTGAACCGTCGGGCACGCCTTTGCTGACCTGGAAAAGTGAGTAGAGCCCTCCCTGTGGTCCCAGAGGAATGGCATTGAGGGCACACAATTAAGAGCATTGTAAGCAAGTCTTGCGAGTAGTCAGATGGGCTTGACAGCCCTGTGCCCAGAGGTCTCTGCTGTTTGGAGCACTGCAGGGTACACACAGCAGTGACAACCCCAGGCCTGTCCTTACAGGCTCACACATGGGGAAGACTAGCCTGTCCCCAGACGGTGGCATCCCACAAGGTTGGGACTGGCAAGGTCAGAGGGCCCAGAGGGGGCTTCTGACTCAGACTAGAAAGAGAAATCAGGGAGGGCTTCCTGGAGGAAAGGCTGTCGGAGCTGGCGCCTGATGTGTTTACTGAGCACTTACTATGTGACCTAGTTTGTATTGCCAAGAAAGAGGCATAGTTTTGAGGTTGAAGAGAAGGGGGCATGAATGGAAGGAGAGTGGCGGGGGAGAGGCCTTGGCTAAGAGACAGAAAGGGGTGTGGGCGGGACACAGCCAGGGAGATAAGGCCGAAGGGAGGTGGTACCAGGCATGGGGCCTTTGTGGCAGGATCTTGGACTTTCTCCCGCTGATGGGGCTCAGGAGGGAGGAGCTTCCTCAGGTTCTAGCCTTGTGCAAAGGGAGAACCAGGCAGGAGGAGGTGAGGAGGCCGAGGAAAGGTCATGGAAATAAGAAGTGGCTACAAGAACCACCTGGGAGGGGACACAGGCGGGTGAGAAGACCTAGGCCCCACTCCTTTCTCTTCTCTGTTCTCACTGAGCTAGACAGTGTTGGCCAGACAGCTTCTTTGTTTCTCTTTTTTTTTTAGGTGGAGTTTCACTCTGCCGCCCAGGCTAGAAGTACAATGGCGCCATTTCCGCTCACCGCAACTTCCGCCTCCCAGGTTCAAGCGATTCTCCTGCCTCCGCCTCTCGAGTAGCTGGGACTACAGTCACTTGCTGCCAAGCCCAGCTAATTTTTGTATCTTTATTAGAGACGGGGTTTCGCCCTGTTGGCCAGGTTGGTCTCAAACTCCCGACCTCAGGTGATTCGCCTGCCTCGGCCTTGTGCTGGGATGACAGGCATGAGCCACCGTGCCCGGCCTTAGCTTCCTTGTTTTCAAAGTTTAAGTTAGAGGCCAGGCGCAGTGAAGCCCAGGGAGGTGGATCACTTGAGCCTCCTGTTTGAAGCTGTAGTGAGCTATGATCACATCACGGCACTACAGCCTGGGTGACCAAGCAAGACCCCATATCTTAAAAATATAATAATAATTAATAATAATAAATATAAATTTAAGATAGTAAATCTGGCTGAGCGAGGTGGCTCACGCCTGTAATCCCAGATTTTTGGGAGGCCAAGGCAGGCAGATCACCTGAGGTCAGGAGTTTGAGACCAGCCTGACCAACATGGAGAAACCCCAACTCTACTAAAAATGCAAAATTAGCTTGGTGTGGTGGTGCATGCCTGTAATCCCAGCTACTCAGGAGGCGGAGGCAGGAGATTCGCTCAAACTTGGGAGGCAGAGGTTGCGGTAAACCGAGATCACACCATTGCACTTCAGCCTGGGCACCAGGAGAGAAACAACTCTGTCTCAAAAAAAAAAAAAAAAAAAAAGTGAATCGTAAGTTTGCCAAGGATGCATTTTTATCATTCTTTAGTTCTTAAGACTCTAATCAGGCCAGGCGCAGTGGCTCACGCCTGTAATCCCAGCACTTTGGGAAGCCGAGGCTAGTGGATCACGAGGTCAGGAGTTCAAGACCAGCCTGACCAACATGGTGAAACCCCGTCTCTACTAAAAATACAAGAATTAGCCAGGTGTGGTGCCATGCATCTGTAATCCCAGCTATTCGGGAGGCTGAGGCAGGAGAATTGCTTGAACTGGGGAGGCAGAAGTTGTAGTGAGCCAAGATCACACCGCTGCACTCCAGCCTGGGTGACAGAGCGAGACTCCGTCTCTAATCATTCTTTTTCCTTTTATTTTTTTAAGTTCCAGGGCACAAGTGCAGGACGTGGAGGTTTGTTACATAGGTAAAGGTGTGCCACGGTGGTTTGCTGCATCTATCAACCCATCGCCAAGGTATGAAGCCCAGCATGCACTAGCTCTTCTTCCTGGTGCTCTCCCTCCCTCTGCGCCCCTCCCTGTCCCAACAGGCCCCTGTGTGTGTTGTTCCCCTCCCTGTGTCTGAATGTTCTCATCATTCAGGTCGCACTTATAAGTGAAAACACACGGTGTTTGGTTTTCTGTTCCTGTGTTAGCCATTAAAGATAAATGGCTTCCAATTCCACCCGTGTCCCTACAAAGGACATGATCTCATTCCTTTTTATGGCTGCATAGTATCCCATGGTGTATATGTACCACATTTTCTTTATCCAAGACTGATCATTCTTAATTTCTTAAATTCTATCCGTTTTTGCTCCTAAAGTTCTATAATTGCAGGTTTATTTGATCCTTTGATTCTAAGATTCATTCATTCAGTAACTACTTACTGGGCCTCTATTCTGCCCTAGAGCCCAAGGATACAAGGGAGAACAAAATGTATAAAATTCTTGCCATCAGAGAAATCACATTTACTGAGCACTTATTATGAGCCAAGTTCCATGCCAGGTATACAAATATAACATTACCTACACAGTGAGTTAGAGACTTCTGTTATCCCCATTATCCAAATGAGGAAACTGAGGCCTAGAGTTCTGGAATCCCTTGTTTCTGAAAGTCTGAGAGTCTACAATTCTAAAATAATTCTTCCTCTTCCTCCCCCTCTTCTTCTTCCTTCTTCCTCTTCTTCCATCTTCCTCCTCCTCTTCTTCTTTTTCTTCTTTCTGAGAGTCTCACTCTGTTGCCCAGGCTGGAGTGTAGTGGCATGATCATAGCTCACTACATCCTCAATCTCCCAAGCTCAAGAGATTCAGCCTCAGCCTCCTAAGTAGCTGGGACCACAGGCAAACGCCACCACACCCAGCTAATTATTTGTTATATTTTGTAGAGACACGTTCTCACTTTTTTGCCCAGACTGGTCCCAGACTCCTGGGCTCAAGTGATCCTCCTGCTTCAGCCTCCCAAGGTGCTGGGATTGCAGGCATGAGCCACTGTGGCCGGTCTAGAATTCTTTGCAGCTAAGATTGTAGGGGTCTAGAATTCTTTGTCCTTAAGATTCCCTTGTGCTCAGATTCAAGTGAACAGCAGATATAGGAAAAGGTGCTGAATCTCATTATTGATCCAGGAAATGCAAATTGGAACCACCATGAGAATCCAACACACACATACATACATCAGGGTGACTCATATTTTTAAACCTGGTAGATCCAGTACTGGCAAAGATATTCGGCAAGTAGAACTCACAGCAGGCATTGGAGATGGGAGTGAGAATTGGCATAACCACGTGGGAAAACCGTCTGACCATATCTTCTACAGGGGGACACCCTGTGACCTAACAGTTCTGGAGAATGCAGAAAAATGCACGCTCATGAGCGTCAAGAGATGAACGCAGTATTGGCCAAAACAGAAAGTGGAAACCAACCTTCTGCCCATCAACAAATCATAGACGGAAAAAATCTGTCTCTACAAAAAATACAAAATTAGCTGGGCGTGGTGGCACATGCCTATAGTCCTAGCTACTCAGGAGGCTGAGGCAGGAGAATCACTTGAATCCCAGAGGCAGAGGTTGCAGTGAGCCAAGATCGCACCACTGCACTCCAGCCTAGGCAACAAGAGCAAAACTCCATATCAAAAAAAAAAAAAAAAAAGGTTCCCTTTATTGGCCTGACATGTTGGTTCACACCTATAATCCCAGCACTTTGGGAGGCCAAGGCAGGAGGAGCGCTTGAGGCCAGGAATTAGAGACCAGACTGGCAAATAGCAAGAATCCATCTCTATAAAAAGTTTCATTAAATAATTAGCCAAGCATGGTGGCATGCACCTGTGGTCCCAGCAACTTGGGAGGCTGACGTGGGAAGACTGATTAAGGCCAGGAGTTTGAGGCTGCAGTGAGCTGTGATCACACCCACCGCACTCCAGCCTGGACGACAAAGTGAGACCCCATCTTTTCAAAAAATATTTCCTTTATTTATTTATTTATTTAGACACAGTCTTGCTCTGTTGCCCAGGCTGGAGTGCAGTGGCCCAATCTCGGCTCACTGCAACCTCCACCTCTCAGGTTCAAGCGATTCTTCCACCTCAGCCTCCCGTGTAGCTGGGACCACAGGCACGCACCAGCATGCCTGGCTAATTTTTGTATTTTTAGTAGAGATGGGGTTTTGCCATGTTGCCCAGGCTGCTCTCGAACTCCTAACCTCAGGTGATCTGCCCGCCTCAGCCTCACAAAGTGCTGGGATTACAAGCATGAGCCACCGTGCCCAGCCCAGCAACACTTTTTCTTAACCTGTTTCCTTTACATATGTCTCTGAAACAGAACGTTATATTTTAATTGTATACAATCCTCCCCACATTATATAATTTTCAGGGATTTTTTTTTTTTTAATCCCACTATTCCAAATCTCTGTTCCTCAAATGGCGTGACTCTCCAGGGGGCGGTGGACAAAAGTTCTGAGCCCTGGCACGGAGACCCGAGCGTGTGCCAGGAACCCACAGGAGAATTTGGGATCTGAAACACCAAATATGATGTGATTTTCCCAGAAGTGAGCAAAGGTGCTGTGACTCTGTGTGACCACAGGGGGCTGAAGTGGCAAGTTCAGTGGTAGGTAATGTTCAAAGTAGACGCCACAAGCCAGCGCCTCCGCCCCCATCCGACCTCCTGCAGAGCGTGACGCCAATGAGAGTGGTCATCCATTTCTCTTCCC
Organism: Cacajao melanocephalus; assembly: GCA_963573385.1. Lineage (NCBI taxonomy): Eukaryota > Metazoa > Chordata > Mammalia > Primates > Pitheciidae > Cacajao > Cacajao melanocephalus. The sequence goes on from CAUYLG010067247.1 coordinate 10,450, forward strand.
ACCAGCAAGCAGAGCCCGGCTGTCCCTGGGAGGAGGTACAACCTCAACCATCCTGGGCCAGTCCTGTTCTTTTTGGATGTGGAAATTGAGCCTGCCCAGGGTCACTAGGCTGAGAGTCTGCGTGTAGTGATTCACTCCTGGCTTGTGACCACCTGACTCTACAGGGATGAGGCAGTAGAGACAGGCCCGCCCTGTCCTTGGTATCCTGGGAATGTGTTGGAGGGTAGGAGTGGCCACTACTGGGACACTGGGATGGCAGTTGGGGACAAGGGATGTGAGTGTGCTATGTCCCCGGCTTAAATGAGGAAGGGCCCACTATGACCTTGGCTTCCCAGGAGCCTGAGGGACTTTTGCATCTGTATTTTTAAACCCTGGTGGCCACAGGGCAGGTTGTGGCCTTGGGTAGGGGAGGCACCTACTTCCAGGGAAAACGCTGGAGTTTCAGGAAAGGTACTGTCCCTTCCTCCAGGGTGGGCACCATGCTCCACGCTGCCAGGGTGGGCTTGAGAAGAGAGGCTTCTAATTCAATGGGAGGGCTTACCCCTACTCAGGAAGTGGCTAGGTTGACAGGGGAGGCATGATTTCCCCCAGCTCAAGTCAAGAAGGAGCCACTAATCTGATAGAGGAGGCAGATAAACCAGCTCCCTCCTGGAGAAGTTTATAGTTCCTAGTCTAATTTGAGGGACAAAACTTAATTTTACTCTCACAGCACTCCTTTTCCCAGGAAGGATTCAAGCTTTACAGCGTAGTGAGCTCTAGTCTGATGGAGGAGGCAGGACCCAAACTCACCCTCAGGGAGGTTTTGTAGGAAGATGGAGGCGTGGCCATTATCTTCAGGAAGCTCTAGTCCAGTCTGACACTACCCAAGAGTCCTCTGGGGAGGAGGGGCAAAATTGCTACCCTCAATGGAGAATCTAGACAGAGGAGGGAGGCATGCTGCCCCACTTTTCTTTTTTTTTTTTTTAAGAGCTAGTCCTGAGCCAAGCGCGGTGGTGCGTGCCTGTAGTCCCAGCTACTTGGGAGGCTGAGGTGGGAGGATCGCTTGAGCCCAGGAGTTCCAGGCTGTCGTGTGCTATGCCGATCAGGTGTCTGCACTAAGTTCGGCATCAATATGGTGACCTCCCAGGACCAGGTTGCCTAAGGAGGGGTGAACCAGCCCAGGTCAGAAACGCAGCAGGTCAAAACTTCCGTGCTGATCAGATCAGTAGTGGGATCGCACCTGTGAACAACCACTGCACTCCAGCCTGGGCAACATAGTGAGACCCCATCTCTTAAAAATAAAAATAGAACTAGTCCCAAAGCCAGATGCCCCATGCATCTTCAGGGAATCCATAGGAGAAGCAAAACCCACTTTCAGAGATACTAATCTTTGAAGAAGTCACGCTCTCATTCTCAGGGAGATTCTGATCTGATGGAGGAGGAAGAATGCAATTCAAACCCTCAAGGAACTCTTCTTTTTTTTGCGGCAAGAGTCTTGCTCTTGTTGCCCAGGCTGGAATGCTGCGGCACAATCCTGGCACAACCTCCGCCTCCCAAGTTCAAGCAATTCTCCTGCCTCGCCCTCCAGAGTAGCTGGGGTTACAGCCGCCCGCCACCACGCCCAGCTAATATTTTGTTGTATTTTTAGTAGAGACAGAGTTTCATCATGTTGGCCAGGCTGGTCTCAACTCCTAACCTCAGGTGATCCACCCGCCTCGGCTTCCCAAAGTGCTAGGATTGCAGGCCTGAGCCACCGCACCCAGCCATGGAACTTTTACACTGATGGGAAACATGTCTCCACCTTGGGGACCTCCAAGTCTGATGGCAGAGGCCTTCCTCCCAGCCTTGGGAAGCTCTGGTCCAAGGAGGGAGGCACTCCCCCCACCATGTCAGCACCTTCCTTCCCGTACCTTCTCCCTGCCCTCTGGCAGCCTGAATGAGCAGAGCAGGGGGCTTCCCCTCCCCATGTCCCTGATGAATCCTACAATCAGGGACTTCTGCAGGAGGACACCATGGTTTCCCAGCCCTGGGACTTCCCTTTATCCATCAGCCCAAGCCCAGGGCCTCACTGGGGGGCCAGACATGCCTGCCCTGCAGATCTCGGCTCACCTGTCCCCAGCCCCCATGACACCACCTGGTTATTGCCTGTCCATAGCATGCCAGGTTCCACAGGGGCTTTCCATGCCTAACCTCACCAGTGCCCTACCCTGAAAAGGAGGACTCTGTCCCCTCTTTACAAACAAAGCTCAGAGGGCATGGCACTTGCCGGAAGCCACACGGCCAGAAACTGACAGAGTAGGGAACAGACCCAAGTGGGTCTGACTCCAGAGCCCCAGCTCTTTAGGGAAGAGGATGAGGATGATGTAGGTATGCAGCCCTCACTTTCTGCCAGGCAACCCTGCCAAGGGCGGTGTTGCTGACTCACTAGGTCTTCTCAGCCATGGTGTTATTACTCTCATTGTCATTATTCTGTGACTCAGACAGGGAAACTGAGGCCCAAAGAGATTAGATGAGTATGTAGCAGAGCCAATACTCACAGTCAGGCTGTCTGATTCCAGTGCCATTGTCACAGGTCAGTTCCCCAAGAAGGCAGACTTTTTTTTTTTTTTTTTTTTTAAAAGACGAGGTTTCACCACGTTGGTCAGGCTGGTCTTGAACTCCCGACCTCAGGTGATCTGCCTGCCTTGGCCTCCAAAGTGCTTGGATTACAAGCACGAGCCACGGTGCCCAGCTTTTTTTTTTTTTTTTTTTAAGAGCTAGCTGAGGTTTTATTTTGGACAAAAAAAAAAAAAAAAAGCAATTGGCTGGGCGTGGTAGCTCACACCTGTAATCCCAGCACTTTGGGAGGCCAAGGTGGGCAGATCACAAGGTCAAGAGATTGAGACCATCCTGGCCAATACGGTGAAACCCTGTCTCTACTAAAAATGCAAAACTTAGCTGGGCATGGTGGCACACACCTGTAGCGCCAGCTACTCGGGAGACTGAGGAAGGAGAATCACTTGAACCTGGGAGGTGGAGGTTGTAGTGAGCCGAGATCGTCCACTGCACTCCAGCCTCCTGGATGACAGAATGAGACTCCATATCAAAAAAAAAAAAAAAAAAAAAAGCAACTAGCAATTGAATTGTTTTGTAGCTGGAGGCACGGGCAAGGGGGGGTCCCCAGGCAGTAAAGTCCCCCACGGTGGACTGAGGGCTAGGGCTGAGCCTCAGATGGGTCTCCGGTTCCCAGTGCTCCCCTGCACAGCGGCCTCCCTCCCGGGCTCTGAGGCCACCACAAAAGGCCCAGGCTGGGAGGGTCTGCTGCAGCTGTTCACTTGACCAGAACATCAGAGGACTCGGACACCAGCTTCCCATCGAGGGTCTCCATCTTCCTCACAACCATGGCCCTGGTGGAGCTGGATCCCAGGCTGTAGGTGAGGCCAGGGCTTGTCAGGCCCCCATAGGCTGAGCTCAGACCACCTGCATAGCCGCTGGTGAGCTTCCTATGGATACTCAGGTTCTGCGTCTAGATTCCAGCCGGCTCTCCTCTAGAAGGCAGACATGTATACGGAGCTGGGCATGCGAAAGATGTATGAACCAGCCTGGGCAACATAGCAAGATCCCGTTTCTGCAGAAATTTTAGAAATTAGCCAGGCGTGATGACACATACTTGTAGTCCCAGCTACTCAGGTGACTGAGGCAGGAGAATCGCTCGAGCCCAGGAGGTGAAGGCTGCTGTGAGCTATGATTGCACCACTGCACCTCAGCCTGGGCAACACAGTGAGACCCTCTCTCTTTCCCTTTTTTTTTTTTTTTTTTGAGAGACAGGGTTTCACCATGTTGGCCAGGCTGGTCTGGAATTCCTGACCTCAGGTGATCCACCTTCCTCAGCCTCCCAAAGTGCTGGGATTACAGGCGTGAGCCACTGCACCCGGCCCCTCTCTCTTAAAAATACACACACACACACACACACACACACACACACACATTCTGAGGGCACAGCACCTCAGAAAGGAAAGGGGGAAGCAGAAGGAGTGAGCAGGGGGGATCGTCAAGCTGTAATGCCTTAGAGAAGTCCCACACTGCTCAGAAATGGCTACTGCCTCTGAACCCCAGCTGTCACTGGCTGGAGCCTGCCTAGGAGATCGTGCCCTGGCTGGTAAGCTGAGGCAGACCTCAAAGGAGCCAAGTGCCAACTGTCAGAGGCTGTCGGCTCTCTCCGAATGCCTGGCAGCAGGACCAAAAGTCCTTTTTTTTTTATTTTTTGAGGCGAAGTCTCACTCTGTCTCCAGGCTGGAGTGCAGCGGCACAATCTGAGCTCACTGCAACCTCCACCTCCTGGATTCAAGCGATTCCCCTGCCTCAGCCTCCCGAGTAGCTGGGACTACAGGCACATGCCACCACGCCCGGCTAATTTTGTGTATTTTTAGTAGAGACCATGGATTCACCGTGTTGGCCAGGATGGTCTCGATCTCCTGACCTCGTGATCCACCTGCCTCAGCCTCCTAAAGTGCTGGGATTACAGGTATGAGCCACCGCACCCTGCCTTTTCTTTTAAACTTCAGAGACAGGGTCTCGCTCTGTTACCCAGGGTGGAGTGCAGCAGCACGATCACAGCTCACTGCAGCCTCGACCTCCCCGGGCTCAGGCAGTCCTCCCACCTTAGCCTCCCAAGTAGCTGGGACCACAGGCACACCACCACCATGCCGGGCAAATTTTTATATTTTTTTGCAGAGGCCAGATGCAGTGGCTTACACCTTTAATCCCAGCATTTTGGGGGACCACTTGAGGTCAGGAGTTTGAGACCTGCCTGGCCAACATGGCGAAACACCGTCTCTACTAAAAATACAAAAATTAGCCGGGATTGGTGGCACATGCCTCTAGTCCCAGCTACTTGGGAGGCTGAGGCAGGAGAATCGCTTGAACCCAGGAAGCAGAGGTTGCAGTGAGCCGAGATCACGCCACCGCACTCCAGGCTGGGTAACAAAGTGAAACTCCATCTCAAAAAAAAAAAAAAAATACTTAGCTGGGCATGGTGGTGTGTACCTGTAGTCTCAGCTACTTGGGAGGCTGAGGCAGGAGAATCACTTGAACCTGGGAAGCAGAGGCTGCAGTGAGCTGAGATTGCACCACTGCACTCCAGCCTGGGCGACAGAACAAGACTCTGTCTCAAAAAAAAAAAAAAGTATTTTCTTATAGAGACACGGTCTTGCTCTATTGCCCAGGTTGGTCTCAAACTCCTAGGCCCAAGCGATTCTCCCAGCCTGGTCTCCCAAAGCACAGGGATTAGAGGGATGTGCCGCCACACCCAGGCAACAGGTATTTTCTTGAAGGGGGATGTGAGCTGCCTGTCTCTGTGGCCGCCACTCCCATACGTATATGAATAATAACAATCCTTTTGAAATAATATCTTCCATTTGCTGAGACCTTCCTCTGTGCCAGGCCTGCACTGATGTATGTGAATTCATTTGCTCTCACAACGCCATAAGGCATGCACTTGTTTTTACCCTCATTTTTTAGGAGAGAAAGCTGGGATTCAGACAGGGTAAATCACTTGCCCAGAGTCACACAGCTGGCGAGTGGCCGAACTGGGATTCAAACCCAAACAATTAGATAGGGCCCCATTTACAGATGAGGACACTAGCCCACTAGTACCTGACTGTCTACTGTCACCTCACTGGTACCCCTGTGACCTTCCTACACCCCACCTTCCCAGACCCCCATCCACCCACCCGGGGCAGATGCTGATCTCCACACTCCCCTCACCGAATCACCCCTGTCTGATCAAGGCAGCTGGCAGGGGCGGCGGGGTGGGGGTGTGTGGCAAGGGTGTCCAGTCTCCCTGGCCTGCCAAGAGAGGATGTCGCAATCCTCTGACTCAGCGTCGTGCGTGCAGACCCAGCAAGAGGCAGAAAGGGGAAGATTAAGTCTTGGCTTAGGCCCCAGATAGGCTGATTCTGCTCAATGCCAGGAGCTCCTGCAGCTGCCAAGGCTCCAGGGTGGGGAGGAACCAGGAGGTGCAGGCCATGCTCCAGGAAGCTGGCCCGCATTCACCCCGGGGGTGGGGCAGAGCAGCCTCAGGGAGCAGAGCCATGTAGACTTCCAGCCCAGGGCCCAGACTAGAGATAGCCTGACCTTGGGCACGGCCCTCCCCATCCAGACCAGAGTCTGTTTCTCTCTGTCTGCAGAATTGATTTGCTCTCCCCGAGCCTCCCTGGAGGTTCCAGTGGTAGTTCCTCCTCAAGGAACCCTTAAGCCTAACTCTAATTTTTCTCCTTTTTTATTTGAGACAGTGTCTCGCTCTGTTGCCCAGGCTGGAGTGCAGTGGTACGATCTCGGCTCACTGCAACCTCCGCCTCCCGAGTTCAAGTGATTCTCCTTCCTCAGCCTCCCAAGTAGCTGGGATTACAAAGGGCCTGCCACCACATCCAGCTAAGTTTTGTATTTTTAGTAGAGATGGGGTTTCTCCATGTTGGCCAGGCTGGTCTCAAACTCCTGACCTCAGGTGATCCCCCCGCATCGGCCTCTCAAAGCGCTGAGATTACAGGCATGAGCCAGCATGCCCAGCCCCTTAAGTCTAACTCTACTCCCTCCTGCTGCAATGCCATCCTCTCTCCACCCACAGAGAGTCAGCAGAGAAGAGCTCCAGGGTTTGGATCTCCATGGGAAAGGCACATGACTTTCCTTCTCCATGCCTCAGTTTCCCCATCTAAACCAAAATTGCCCGGGGAGAAAGGGTTTAGAATCAAGCTGGAAGGGTATGCCTGCAGTCTCTGAGACTCATGACCACTTTTCCCAGGTCAGAAGAGTGCTGGGGTCACAGGGACCTGCCTTGAAATCTCAGCTCTCCCCAGTTCCTCACCGTGTGACCCGGGCAGTGAGTTCACTTCTCTGTGCCTGTTTCCTCCTCTAGAAAATGGGGATTTCAGCTGAATTTCCTTACAAGGTGTTGAGAAGATTAAGTGGGCCAATTATTAGTTGGAGCTCAGCTCCTCTGCAAGTAGAAAAGGGTGAGGAGGCCCTGGCCTCGTGGATGGGGTTAGGGTGAAGGCCAGCAGTGCGGAGACAGACATAAACTTTATTCGTTCATTCATTCCACAGAATTTTATTTAACCTGCTCAGTAAGCCTGTGAAACAGAATCTGTTATCATCCTGTTATTATCATCACTGTTATTTTGAGACCGAGTCTCACTCTGTCACCCAGCCCGGAGTTCAGTGACATGATCATAGCTCACTGCAGCCTCACACTCTTGGGTTCAAGCCATCCTCCCACCTAAGCCTCCCAAGTGGCTAGAACTACAGATGCTCCCTGAGTCCAGCTAATTTTTAAAATTTTTTGTAGAGACAGGGATTCACCTTGTGGCCCAAACTGTTCTTAAACGCCTGGTCTCAAGTGCTCCCTCCTTCTGCCTTGGCCTCCCAAAGTGCTGTGACTATAGGAACACACCCCGGGCCTGGCCCCATTCCCCATTATTAAAGTCACAAAGGGCCGGGCACAGTGGCTCATGCCTATAATCTCAGCACTTTGGGAGGCCAAGGCAGGTGGATCACTTGAGGTCAGGAGGTTGAAGTCAGTTTGTTGGCCAAACTAGTGAAACCCAGTCTTCGCTACACATACAAAACTTAGGTGGGCGTGGTGGCACACGTCTGGAGTCTCAGCTACTCGGGAGGCTGAGGCGGGAGAAACGCTTGAACCAGGGAGTTTTTATACAAAAATCATAAAAATAAAGTCACAAGGAAGGCACAGAGAGGGAAAGCCACCTGCCTAAGGTCACACAGCAAGCACATGGAAGAGCTGGGGCTCAGCATGTTGAATCCTCTTTTCCCCAATGAAGCAGGTCCTGCTATTAAAAACACAGGATATTTGATGATGACAATAATAACATATAATGTTATATTATTTTATTTTATTATTTATTTATTTATTTATTTATTTTGAGACAGAGCCTCACTCCGTCACCAGGCGCCAGGCTGGAATGCAGTGGCACGACCTCGTCTCACTGCAACCTCCATCTCCCGCGTTCAAGCAATTCTCCTGCCTCAGCCTCCCGAGTAGCTGGAACCGCAGGCGCGCGCCACCACACCCAGCTAATTTTTTTGTATTTTTAGTAGAGACGGGGTTTCACCATGTTGGCCAGGATGGTCTCGATCTCTTGACCTCGTGATCCGCCCGCCTCGGCCTCCCAAAGTGCTGGGATTACAGGCGTGTGCCACCACACCCGACCTAATTTTATTTTTTTTGAGAAGGAGTCTCACTCTGTCGCCCAGGCTGGAGTGCAGTGGCACAATCTCAGCTCACCGCAACCTCCGCCTCCCGGGTTCAAGCTATTCTCCTGCCTCAGCCTCCTGTTAGCTGGGACCACAGGTGCACGCCACCACACCCGGCTAATTTTTGTATTTTTAGTAGAGATGAGGTTTCACCACGTTGGTCAGGCTGGTCTCGAACTCTTGACCTCGTGATCTGCCCACCTCTGCCTCCCAAAGTGCTGGGATTAGAGGCATGAGCCACTGCGCCCAGTCTATGTTATATTATTATTATTGTAATAAAACTAATAGCAACTAAATTGCATTGAGAGATTTCTATACATCGGGCCCCATAGGACAGAGTCATATTTTCTTTATGTGGTTCACTCTACAGGTCAGGACGCTGAGGCTCCATGAGGGTAAGTAATTGCCCAGAAGTCACAAAGCTAACGAGCAGGAGACAGGATTTGCCCCCAGGCCTCAGTTCAAAGCAAAGCAGGACAAGGAGGCCATCTGTGGTGGCTCACACCTGTAATCCCAGCACTTTGGGAGACCGAGGCAGGAGGATCACTTGACCCTGAAGTTCAAGACCAGCCTGGACAACACAGTCCCCTCTCTACAATTATTTTTTTAATTAGCTAGGAGTCATGGCACATGCCTGTAGTCCCAGCTACTTGGGAGGTTGAGGCAGGAGGATCACTTGAGCCCAGGAGTTCAAGGCTACAGTGAGCTATGATCCCGTCACTGCACTTCAGCCTGGGAGACAGAGCCAGAACTTGTCTCAGAAAAAAGCAGGACATACCCAATAATTGAGCCAGATGGGAACTTAGTGCCTGCCCAGCCCTACTCTCTCCTCTTAGAAAGAGAAATTGAGACCCCTGAGAGCAAGAAAGCTGCCTCAAGCCTACAGACTTCCAGATGGAATTTCATTTCCCTCTCAGGACCTTGCAGGTAAATTCCTGGCCTTTCCTCCCCTAGGATGAGTGGGGAAAAGCAGCAGCAGCAGGGAGGAGTTCTGAACAGGTACAAAGGGCAGCCTGCTGAGGGGAAAGTGGTTAGACACCAAGCAGAACTTCCGGGCCTCCTCTGGGAAGTTTCTGAGACCCATCCAGGGGCTGCCCCTGCAGGTGGGGGCCCTCCAGAGCTCAAGGCTCAGAGAGGGGAGATCCTAGTCCTTTCCGCCTGGGGTGCAAGGAGCTGGGGGGAAGGTGGGGGGGCCATCCTGGTTCCGCATCCTCCATTCCCGACACTGGAGGGAGACCGCTGTGGGAGCTGGGACTTTCCTGAAAGCAGAAGATTCTGGGAAATTAGAGACAGCTGCAGGGCGGGGCTGCCTCCCAGCCTCCCTTCCCTTCCCTCCCCTTGGTCCCTGCTGGCTCTGGAGGCACGCCTCTCTTCCCCTCCACCCCCCTAGCTCCTCCTCCCCTTGACCATGCCCTCCACCCTCAGACCCTCATGTCTCTTCCCCCATACCTCTTTCTCCTCCCTCGGATCTGGCCTCTACTCTCAGACTGTCTCCAAATCTTCTTCCCTCAGACCCCTCTTTCCCTCAAACTCTCTCCTCCTCCCTCAGAGCTGTGTCTCCTCACTTAGTGCTTCCCAAACTTCTTCAGACTGTGCCCTCTCCCTCAGATACTCTCCTCTCCCCTAGGCCCTCACCTCCTCCATCAGATCCTCACTTCCTCCCTCAGATCCTCACCTCCTCCCTCAGACCCTCACCTTCTCCTCAGACCCTCACCTCCTCCCTCAGACCCTCACCTTCTCCTCAGATCCTCACCTCCTCCCTCAGACCCTCACCTTCTCCCTCAGACCCTCACCTTCTCCCTCAGACCCTCACATCCTCCCTCACTTATCTACTCCTTCAGACCCTCACCTCCTCCCTCAGACCCTCATCTTCTCCCTCAGACCCTCACCTTCTCCCTCAGACCCTCACCTCCTCCCTCACTTATCTCCTCCTTCAGACCCTCAACCTCCTCCCTCAAACCTCCATCTCCTCCTTAAACCCCTCACCTCCTCTCTCAAACTCTCATCTCCTCCTTCCGAACCTCACCTCCACCTTCAGACCCTTACCTCCTCCTTCAGACCCTCACCTCCTCCATCTGGCCCTGTCCTCCTTCAGACTCTCTCCCCTCCTCCCACTAAGTCATCTACTCTCTCAGACCTGTCTTCCTTCTTCAGATCCTCTTCCTTCAGACCCTTTATCCCTCATCTAACCTCAGAGAACCATCAGCACCCTCTCTCCCAGCCCTTCGAAGCCCCCACCAGACCCAGCACATCTTCTCCCCTCTTCAGTCTTGCTAGGTTGGAACCACTGCCCCACCTGCCCCGGGGATGCCGGGAGTGGGGCAGGCTTGGGTGTCCTTCCAACACTACCTCTGAGGGTTCCCCACCCTGAGCCTCACCCCTCCACCCCTCAGCTTTCCTTTCTGCAGTGGAGTAGTGCCCACACCCCTCTCCGGTGTCTGAGGGTCCCCAGCGGTGGGGTTGGATGGGCAGGGAACCCAGCACCCAGCCTGTCCAACCCAATTCCTCCCCCTCTTCCCTTGCTGTGGCCCCCGCCCCGCAACACCAGAAGGCAGGGGTTGCCATTGGTCCCATTTTCCAGAAGAACAAACTGAGTCTCAAGACGCAATGGCTTGTCTGAGGTCCCACCAGAAGCACGGGGTGGAGGTGGGATTTGAACGCAGGTCTGTGCTCGGGATGTTTCACCATGAAGGGGAATAGGGGAGATCCAGAGAGAAGCAGAAAGGATCAGGGAGGGAAGGGGTGAGGCCTCTCCCTGCAGCCACTTCTCACATCCTTGGTTAACGATCCACTCAGGTGGGGCCCGAGTCGGGCCAAAGTCCCTTCCCGGGGCCCCAACACCCATTTTCAAGGTCCCAGGGGCCACAGAGGCAGCGTCAGAGATGGGGAGACAGAGACAGAGGGCGGGGCGGGAGACAACCAGGGGAGGCCAGGTGAGTTTCGAAGACAGAAGGAGACCGAGGGAGAGAACCGGGGCGACGCTGCGTGCCCTCTGGGCAGGTCCGGGGTGCAGCCCCCATACCCCGCCCTCTGTATCCCCAAAGCCTCCCTTTCCGCCTCCTGTGACTCAGTGACCCGGACTCAACCCCAGCGGCTGCCCCGCCCCTAGGGAAATCCGGGAAAGCCCCGGACCTTCGGGGCCCCACCCCGGGGCGGGGAGAGGGAGAGGAGGGGAGGGGAAGAGACCGGGAAGAAGCCCGCCTCCCCGCCTCCTTCCCTCCCAGCTCCAGCCTGAGTCATGCCCCCAACCCGCCCGGCCTGTTCCCCACCCACCAACCCCCCTCGAGGTGGGAGGAGGTAGGGGGGAGTCAAACTGCCCCCCTCCGCCCCAGCAGCCCCGAGCCTTGGTCTCTCTGACTCTGGCCTGGTGTCTGCGTCTCTTGCTATCTCTCTCTCTCTCAAGATCTCTGCGCCTATCTCCAGATCTCTCTCTCTGTGTGCAGCTAGGATTTTCTGAGCACCCCTGTGCCCCTCGGGCCCCGGTTGGGTGCAGGGCCCCACCGCGGGCAGAGACACAATCAGTGGAGCGCTCCCCACCCCCACCCCACCCCCAGCAACTTTAGGCCCACAGCTGATGAGGCACGTGGAGTGGCAGAGATGGAAGAGGGGAAGGAGAGGAATCGTTCCTGGGCGTCTGCCGAGTGCCAGTCCCTGCCCCGGGTGTGTCTCTTCACTCCCACTAAGGAGGAAACGGCTCAGAGAGAGGAAGTGTTTGACCAAGGTTACCCAGCGAGGAAGTGGAACCAGTGGAATCGGGATTCGAACCCGCGTCCCAGAGATGCCAAGGCCTCCTGAGAGGCAGAGAAGCAGACAGCAACCGAGAGACAGAGATGGTGAGAGACAGAAAGAGACAAAAGAGAGTCAGAGACAGAGCACACAGAGACAAACACGGGGGTGCAGAGACAAACGCCTACTCAGACAGAACGAGAGAAACAATCACAGACTCAGAGACAGAGAGACTGAGAGAGAGGGCCAGAAAGGCAAAAACAGGCAGAGAGACTGAAAGCTGCCCTAAGCAGCAGGGGTGGGGACCCCCGCACCCCAACCCCCAACCCCCGACCCCGCCTCCTCTCCCCAACTCTGCCTTTCCTCCCCCTCCCCCGCCGAGGCCTGGGACGCTGCGGGCCGGGAGGGGCGAGCGGGGCGCGGCGCGGGCGGGACGCACGGCGGGCGGGCTGCAGCGCAGGACGGCGGGAGCAGCAGCGGGTCCAGGAAACCCCTAGGGTGTACGGGTGGCCCTGGGGGGGCCGGGGGCGGGGAGGCGGGCGGCCGGCACCGCCCCGGCCGACAAAAGTCCCTTCAGTTCAGCCGGCTGCAGGGGAAGTCCCGGCGCCCGGCGAAACCACCCTCCCGTGCAGCCGAGCCGAGCCGCGCTCCGGCCGCCGTCCCCGGCGGCCCCATGCCCCGATGCCCCGCGGGGGCCATGGACGAGGGGCCCGTGGACCTGCGCACCCGGCCCAAGGCCGCCGGACTCCCAGGAGCTGCGCTGCCGCTTCGCAAGCGCCCGCTGCGTGCGCCCTCCCCGGAGCCTGCCGCTCCCCGCGGCGCTGCGGGCCCTACGGTCCCCCCCGACCCTCTGCGCGGCGGCTGCGACCTGCCCGCGGTCCCCGGGCCCCTCCACGGCCTGGCCCGGCCAGAGGCGCTTTACTACCCGGGTGAGTGGTCCCCGAGGGTCCGAGCCGGGTGGGGACCACACAGAGCATAGGGTCATCAGAGCCAGGAGACAGAGCTCGGGACACCAACCGGTGTCTCTTGGGGGACTTGGGGGACAAGAGAATATAACCTCAGGTCTCAAGGAGACAGATAGGAGATCATCAGGAAGCTGTGCCTTGGGACACAAGACATGAGGGTCCCAGGGATCTGGGGATTTGGGGACCCTGGGGGACAGAGCCCAGGGGCTGAGTGACATGGGAGGGCCAGGGACAGTGCCCAGTAGTACAGATATGGGGGTGTCAGGGAATCAAAGGACGCAGCCTGGTATCCTAGGGGCAAAAAATTACAAGCTCTTAGGCCAGATATGTAGGGTTATGAAGAAACTGAGCTGGGCTGGAGAAACTGGGGTTCCTGGTATCTTGATATTAGAATCAAAGGGAGTCAGGGTAACAGATTGGGGTTCTAAGGAGACAGATACTGAGGACCTCAGGATGTCACAATCTCAGGAACCAAGATATCTGGAGACATGGGCATTATGAGAACAGAGGGTTCTGAGCACCCCAATATCTGGGATCACAGAACCCAAGGAAATGAACCAGAGCTCCGGGGACCCACATACCAGGGGGTCTTGAGGAGCCAGGGGAACAGAGACCCAGGGTTCTGGGTACTCAGGTATGTGGGGCTACAAGTGATCAGGATCCTATTTGGGGGTCAGGGTCAGGTGGCCCTGAGGGCATCAGGGTACTGAGGAGCCTAAGACTGGGTAATTCTCAGACTCGATAATTTAGAGCCAGGATGAGAGATTCAGGGGTCTCCAGACATAAAGCCTGAGGGCCCCAAGGCCTGGTATTGGAGATATCAGGACCTGGAAACTTGGGAGTTCAGGGACAGAGAGTGCACAAGGATGAGCAGATGATGGAGAAGGCCACCCACTCTTCTCTCCATCCCATCTCCATCCCTGAGCTCAAGGAAGGGGCGTCCCCTACCACAGCTGTAGCCACATCACCATCCCCAATTGACCCCCAAAGCTGCAGAGAGCTCTTCTCCAGAGCCCCAGAACTTTACGTAGTTTCTGCAGCTTCCACCCCATCAGCACGGCAGCTGGAGAGTCTCAAGCTGTATGTGTCAGTTCTGCTACGGCCTCCCAGCTTTTCCCATTTCCAGAGTGAGAATGCAGGCCTCAGTTTTCCCTGTCTGTGTGATGGGTTGGTATGGATTTCCCTGCTGCTGTGCGTGGTCCCCCCACCCTTTTTTTTTTTTTTTTTTTTTTTTTGGAGACAAAGTTTTGATCTCTCACCCAGGCTGGAGTGCATTGGCGTGATCTCGGCTCACTGCAACCTCTGCCTCCCAGGGTCAAGTGATTCTTCTGCCTCGGCCTCTGAGTAGCTGGGATTACAGGTGTGCACCACCATGCCTGGCTAATTTTTGTATTTTTAGCAGAGACCAGGTTTCGCCATGTTGCCCAGGCTGGTCTTGAACTCCTGACCTCAGGTGATCTACCCGCCTTGGCCTCCCAAAGAACTGGGATTACAGGCGTGAGCCACCGGGCCTGGCCTGCCGTGGCCCTTTTTAATAGTTTGATCTAAAATTAGCCATGCATGGTGGCGGGCATCTGTAATCCCAGCTGCTCAGGAGGCTGAAGCAGAAGAATTGCTTGAACCTGGGAGGCAGAGTTTGTAGTGAGGCAAGATTTCGCCACTGCACTCCAGCCTGGGTGACAGAGAGAGACTCCATCTCAAAAAAATTTTTTAAAAACCAGTTTGAACAGGCTTGTGGTGCCAGCTCTTCTCTCCCTCCACTCTCCCCAAACCCACTCTCTATGCATCCCACACCCTGTTCCCAGCTCTTCATCTGTCCGTCACCACCCTCAGCCACAAAATCACTCCACAGGCAGGCCCTGGGCTCCCCCACTGGGTGAGGATGGGTGCTCCCTCTGTTCTTAAGGGACCCTTTGTCTGGTTGGAGACTGGGGTCAGAAGATAAGTGACAATGAAGGTGACCAGCCCTGGAGGGAGAGGAAGCTGCTGGAACCCAGGGGAAGGATGTGGAAGGGAGTTTGTTCTAGGCCCTGGGGACCCCGTATGGGATGCAAAAGGGACCCGGGAGAAAGGGCAGATGACACCGCAAGAGCAAAGACCTGGAAGTGGGGACTGGGTTGAGGGTCTGTGGGTGTGGCCTCACTCATGTCCCTTCTCTGTCCCCCATTGTCCAGGAGCCTTACTGCCCCTGTACCCTGCCCCAACCATGGGCTCCCCGTTTCCTCTGGTGAACCTGCCTACACCCCTCTACCCCATGATGTGCTCCATGGAACATCCCCTTTCTGCTGACATCGCCATGGCTACCCGTGCAGATGAGGACGGAGACACGTGAGTGACAGCCCCCTATTATGGGGAGGGGAGGTTGGAGAGGCCGGCCCTCCATAATACAGGGCCACTCAGCTCCCGGTGGACCCGAGTCAGAACTCAGTCTCCACTGCAGGCTGTGTGACCTCGAATAAGGCCCTTCCCCTCTCTGAGCCTCAGTTTCTTCCTCTGGAGAATGGGCACCTTGAGAGCACTTACCTCCTAGGACACTATTTTTGTTTGGGCGGTTTTGTTTTGTTTTGTTTTGTTTTTTGTTTGAAACAGGGTCTCACTCTGTCGCCCAGACTGGAGTGCAGTGGCACAATCTTGGCTCACTGCAACCTCCACCTCCCATGTTCAGGCTAGTTTTGTGCCTCAGCCTCTAGAGTAGCTGAGACTACAGCCGCCCGCCACCAAGCCTGACTAATTTTTGTATTTTTTGGCAGAGACGGGGTTTCACCATGTTGGCCAGGCTGGTCTCAAACTCCTGACCTCAAGTGATCCACTCGCCTCAGCCTCCCAAAGTGCTGGGATTACAGGCGAGAGCCACTGAGCCCACCCCTAGAACACTATTTTTGGAACAATGGTCTTCAGATTTTTTATCACAATCTAAAAACAAGAAAGGCAGTTCATTGATTAACTTGCTATATAAATTATACATGTAAAGCTCCTATCACTGGACCTGGCATAAATGTTGAGCATTTGTTAATATTATTATTACTTTATCTCAAACCTAGCACACATGCTTGATAAACTTGAAATTAAAATTGCACAAAATGGGCCGGGTGCACCTGTAATCCTAGCATTTTGGGAGGCTGAGCCTCAAGTGATCAGCCTAATCACTTGAGATCAGGAGTTTGAGACCAGCCTGGCCAACATGGTGAAACCCAGTCTCTACTAAAAATACAAAACTTAACCAGGCGTGGTGGCGCATGCCTGTAGTCTCAGCTCCCTGGAGGCCGAGGCAGGAGAATCGCTGGAATCCAGCAGGTGGAGTCTGCAGTGAACCAAGATCTCGCCACTGCACTCCAGCCTGGGCAACAGAGTGAGACTCTGTCTCCAAAAAAAAAAAAAAATGCGCAAAATGAAACAATACTCAGCCTTACTATGCAGAATCTAATCTGACTTTTTCTTTTTTTTTTTCTTTTTGTTTTTTCTGAGACAGGGTCTCAATCTGTCACTCAGGCTGGAGCGCAGTAATGCAATCATAGCTCACTGCAGCCTCGACCTCTTGGGCTCAAGTGATCTTCCTGCCTCAGCCTCCTGAGTAGCTGAGACCACAGGCACTCCCCCTACACCTGGCTAATTTTTGTTTTTTTTGCTTTTGTAGAAACATGAGGATCTTGCTATGTTGCCCAACTCCTGGGCTCAAGTCATCCTCCCACCTCAGCCTCCCAGAGTGCTGGGATTACAGGTGTGAGCCACCGAGCCCAGCTTTACAGCTTTACTTTGCCATTTTCTATTCTTGTCGACTTCATTGTTTCATGGTCACAGCCCACTACATTAATTTGACAATCCCCTAAATATTTCACAACGCCCATGGTTTATCACCTGCCTTTTGAAGAACACGTTTGTGAGGCTGCTGAGAAATCCCTCGTGGGAGGGTTTAGTCTGTGCCTGGCACATAGTAAGCACTCGCTACAACTGATCGTCGTGATTCTTATTATTCTATTGACCTGGGTTTGCATCTCAGCGTGGCCACTTTCTCCTCCCTCTGTGCCTCCGTTTCCCTCTCTGCAGAAACAGGAACCATCATGTGTTAGGGTCTTGGGCAGGGGGGAAGAAATGACGTAATTTATACAAAGTGCTTAGGTGAGAATTCGTTTGGGGACTGGAAACCACAGGCAGAGATGAACAGGCCCCTTTCTGCAGAGAAATAGCAGGGGGCTGCTCCGCCACTGAACCACTGAGTGACTTCACGTTCCTGAGCCTGTTTCCCTATTTGGAAACTGGGTCTCATCACAGCACCTATCACAATTAGGATTCAGTGAGATCTTGTACGCATTTATTCATACAGCGCACAGAGCAGGGCTGGGCAAACAGTAAGCGCTCAATGCCTGGAAATGGGTCGTGTTTGAGCAGAACTCCCAGGGTGGTTGGTTGTAGGTCGTCCTGAGAACTCAAGCTGGAGAAAGTGCCCGAGATTATAAAGAGCGAATAAAACCTGGTTCCCTCCCTAGTTCTGGGTATCTCTGGGGAGTCATCTATGAAACGGGCTTAGTTAGTCTGCAGGGGTGAGCTGTCCATGTGGCTGAAAAGCAGGGTGCGAGCTAGAGGCCACTCGGTCCACCAGTCTCCAGCCCTGGGCCCTCCCCCCACCCTCCCTCCCCGACTCTTCGACTCTCCCCCTAGGCAAACACTTCTGCCTCAGCTGCCTGCTGGGGGAAATCCCTTCCCGCAGAACTTGACCGCAGCCCAGCTGCTCTGCCACCCCCACGTCAGCACCCGTCACTCACTCGCAGCCTCCCCCCTCCTGGCGCTTCCTCCAACCTTAACCCCTTCCGCTGGGGCTGAGACTTTACCGGAACGGGCAGCGGCCCGGCCCCAGCCTGCGCCACCGGCCCCACTTCACACCGGCAGGGGAGGGCAGTGGGGGCGAGGAGGGCGGGGGACGCTAAGTCTGGGTCCCCGCAGAAGCCAAAAGGTTGGGAGGCTGGACTTCCATCTCACAGGGGCGTACCAGCCTTGGGGCATTTGGACTCCCAAGAGGTCAGGGACTGGGCAGCTGGAAACCTGGGGAGGGGGCGGGGTGACGGCGGATGTTCTGATTCTCGGAGGGCAGAAGTTGGGGGACTGTATTCCTTAATCTCCGAGGGCATGAGGGGCAGCTTGGCAGCTTGGCAGCTTGGGGACCTGGCACCCAGAGGGGCCTTAGGGGCAAGACCACATACAGAAATTTGCAGGGTCCCTGGTTCAAAGCTTAAGAATTTCAAGACAGCGGCAGCAGGACATTCTAAGCACTGGACTGGTGAAACTGATCACGCCAAGGACCCTGAAAGTCTGTATCCCCAAAGAGACGGGGATTGGGGCGCTGTATTTCTGGGTCTCTCAGGGGACAAGGACAGGCAAGGTAGTTTGGGATCCTGGAGCTCCAAAGGACTGGGGAAGTCCTTATTCGCTTTAAGACGAGTTAGGACTATTTCTGGCTCCCAAGAGATGTTGGGAGTGGATGCCGGGATAAGGGGGACTTGCAGCCAGCTGGAGTCTGAACCCTGAGGGGTGGAGTTCCAGAGGGGCCCCCAGGCTGGAGGACTCAGGATTATGCGCCCCCCGACACACACAACTCAAGGGAGCTAGGTCTTCTTGGGCCGGGTTCCCCCTTCCCCCGCCCCATTCGAGGATGGAAGTTGGGGTGCCGGGGGTGGCCAGGGTAGATCCCCGGCGAGACAGGCTTCCCTCCCCCGGGAGCAGGAAGCGGAGCCCCGCCCAGCAGACCTGTTACTGGAAGTCCGAGGGCTGGGTCGCCCCTCCCGTCCCCACTTCCTCCAGCCCCGCCCCACCCCCTGCGGCCCGCGCGTTTATGGGAACTCAGGCCTGGACGGTTTCTCTGAAATCATTCGCTCCTTCTGCCCTCACTTAACCCCGGCCACCCTGAGAGGGACCCAGGCCAGGCGTCCTGGGAAATGCAGAGAAGCGGGGACCCTTCCCGGGGACCCCGGCCCATGGTCCGCCCCTCCAGCAGCATTTACTTTTTGCATTTGGCTTTCACGGATTAGGAGCGGGGTTCAGCAGTTCACCTGCGCGATCTCACCCTGGCTTGTGGGCGCTGTACTTTACGTAAGAGAAAACTGAGGCTCCGAAAGGCCCCCATGGCTTTGCCCTAGCATGCAGCGAGGCTAGGAGGAGTTGTGGCCCAATCTGCAACTCTGGCCCCAGGATTTCTGCACTTCAGAATCACCTGGGAGGCTGGTTTAAACTGAATTCTAGAGACGCATTTCACAAGAGAGGCGGGTAGTGGTGAGAAAGGAATTACTTAGTAAACAGACTTTAAATAAAGAATGTGCAGGCCGGGCACAGTGGCATACGCCTGTAATCCCAGCATTTTGGGAGGCTGAGGCAGGTGGATCACAAGGTCAAGAGATCAAGACCATCCTGGCCAACATGGTGAAACCCTATCTCTACTAAAAATACAAAAATTAGCTGGGCATGGTGGTGGGGGCCTGTAATCCCAGCTACTCGGGAGGTTCAGGCAGGAAAATCGCTTGAGCCCAGGAGGTGGAGGTTGCAGTGAGCCGAGATCGTGCCACTGCACTCCTGCTTGGCGACAGTGCGAGACCGCATCTCAAAAAAAAAAAAAAAAAAGATCGTGCAGCCCACTGTGTCCATGCAGCCCACCTCAGGCCCTCCACTCTGTCCCTCAGGCCCTGCAAACACAGGCGTGCCCGCACACACACACACACACACACACACACACACACACACACACAGAGTCTCCTAACAGCTGTTCCAGGTTGGGGTCTCTGGAAACTGAGCAGGAAGTTTATTGGAAATGCTCTCCATCAACACCTGTGGGATGAAGGAAGCCCACCTGGGCTGAGGGAGGTGGGGAGCTGCTGTGTCATCTCCACACGGCCTCAGCCGTCCCACAGGGACCATTGAAGTTGGAGTGGCCTTCAGCATTGAAGCCAGGAGGCAAGGCCTTCTTTGCTGACATTAACCAGTGACTGGATCCCATTGGAGGGCAGCCACCCTTGATCCACATGGGGTGTGACCTTGGGTGAGCAGCTCTCTTCAGCTGAGGGCAATTCCCAAATTGTCTGAAAGCTGACAATCTTCCCAGAAGCTGAGGGAGTGAGTCCTTCAGTCTGGAAGGCGGTTCTGGGCTGTACAGCCTGCCTCACCATCCCAGTTTGTCCTCACCTCCCTATTTTTATTTTATTTTATTTTATTTTTTGAGATGAAGTCTTGCTCTGTCGCTCAAGCTGGAGTGCAGTGGCATGATCTTGGCTCATTTCAACCTCTGTCTCCTGGGTTCAAGCTATTCTCCTGCCTCAGCCTCCTGAGTAGCTGGGACTACCGGCGCAAGCCACCATACCCGGCTAATTTTTGTATTTTTAGTAGACACGGGGTTTCACCATGTTGGCCAGGCTGGTCTCAAACTCCTGACCTCGTGATCCCCCCAGCTTAGCCTCCCAAAGTGCTGGGATTACAGGCGTGAGCCACAGTACCCAACCTTTTTTTTTTTTTTTTTAAGATGGAGTCTCACTCTGTCGCCCAGGCTGGAGTGTAGTGGCACGATCTTGGCTCACTGCAACCTCCACCTCCCAGGTTCAAGTGATTCTCCTGCCTCAGCCTCCCGAGTAGCTGGGACTACATGCACGTGCCGGCTAATTTTTTATTTTTAGTAGAGACAGGGTTTCACTATGTTAGCCAGGCTGGTGTCGAACTCCTGACCTCAGGCAATCTGCCACCTTCGGCCTCCCAAAGTGCTGGGATTACAGGCATGAGCCACCCCACCCAGCCACCTCCCTTTTAGTCAAAACTTTTGTTCCAGGCTGGGCAAGGTGGCTCATGCCTATAATCCAGCACTTTGGGAGGCTGAGGCAGGAGGATCACTTGAACTCAGCAGTTAGAGACCAGCCTGGGCAACATAGGGAGACCCTCTCTCTACAAAAAATCAAAAATAAGCCAGGGTTGGCAGTGCATGTCTATAGTCCCAGCTACTCAGGAGGCTGAGGGGGTGGGAGGATCTTTAGCTTGGGAGGTCAAGCCTGCAGTGAGCCATGATTGTGACACCGTGCTCAAGTTGGGCAACAGAGCAAGACCCCATCTCGAAAAAAATAAAAAGTCTTGTTCCTCATAGGCAGCCCTTGTGTCTCTTAGGTTGGAGGCTGACACACAGTCACAACTAGCAGAGACCTTTATAGCACCTAGTTCATCCCCATTCATTTCACAGATGAGAAAACTATGGCCTGGAAAGGGATCGGAACTTGGTTACCAGCTTCACAGATGGCCCAGGTGATCACTAAGATGGATTCATTAATTCAGAGCATGTTTGTGCAGCGTGTGCCCATCATTAGGCACCATTCCAGGCACTGCCAAGGGCATGATGCAGGCAAAACACGCCTATAATCCCAGGATTTTGGGAGGCGAAGGCGGGTGGATCACCTGAGGTCAGGAGTTCAAGACCAACCTGGCCAACATGGTGAAACCCCATCTCAACTAAAAATTAAAAAATCAGCCGAGCATGGTGTGGTGGGCGCCTGTAATCCCAGCTACTCAGGAGGCTGAGGCAGGAGAATTGTTTGAACCTGGGAAGTGGAGGTTGCAGTGAGCGGAGATCGCAGCATTGCACTCCAGCCTGGCAGACAAGAGCGAAACTGAGTCTTAAAAAACAAAAAACAAACAAACAAACAAACAAAAAGGCCTGCCCTGAAGGAGCTGCCATTTTATGGGGGAGATTCAGACAGAAAACACACTGTACAATGTGTCAGATGATGACTGGAGGAAAAGAAGCAGGGAGAGGGAGCAGCTGCTATACTATCTTAGCAGAGGCCCAGATGAGTGAGAGGAACCCTGCAGACATCTGGGGAACACTGTTCCAGGCAGAGGGAACAGCCAGTGCAAAGGCCTTGGGAGGCAAGTGTGCTTTGTACATGGGAGAAACACAGCAAGGAGGCTAGTCTGGTCTGGTAGAGGAAGGAGATGGGGCCAAAGGGGATTGATGAGGATGAGACAAGATCACATAGGGCCTACGGGCGACAGTGAGGACTGAGGGGTGCATGATCTGACTCAGGTTCTAAAAGAGCCCCTCTGGGCCGGGTGTGGTGGCTCACGCCTATAATCCCAGCACTTTGGGAGGCTGAGGCAGTTGGATCACTTGAGGTTAGGAGATCAAGACCAGCCTGGCCAACACAGTGGAACTCCATCTGTACTAAAAATACAAAAATTAGCTGGGCATGGTGGTGCATGCCTGTAATCCCATCTACTCGGGAGGCTGAGGTTGGATGAAAGCTTGAACCTGGGAGGCGGAGATTGCAGTGAGCCGAGATAGCACCCCTGCAGTCCAGCCTGGGAGACAGAGCAAGACTCCATCTCAAACAAATAAAATAAATAGTCCCTCTGGCTGCTGTGTGGGGGACAGACAGTAGAGCACAGGTGGAAGCAGGGAGGCCATGAGAAGAGAACTGTACTAGCCCAGCAGGAAGCCAGTGGTGGCTGAATCAGGATGGAGGGAGTGGATGGAGAGAAGTGGTTCGATACTGGGGACATTTCCAAAGTATTCAACACATTGGAGTTAGCACTGCCAAAAGCATCGGGGAGAGAGGTGAGTAGCCCCTAATGCCTGTGATTCCTTCACCCCTCCCCCCCACCCAGGCCTCTCCATATTGCTGTGGTGCAGGGTAACCTGCCAGCTGTGCACCGGTTGGTCAACCTCTTCCAGCAGGGGGGCCGGGAGCTTGATACCTACAACAACCTGCGGCAGGTGAGGCTGGGGGCTGAGACTCCTAGATCTGAGGGAGGACGGGTTAGGGCCTGGACTCCTGGGTCTAAGGGAGGAGGTCTGGGGTCTGGACTCCTGGGTCTGAGGGAGGAGGACTGGGGTCTGGACTCTAAGTAGCCAGGTGCTCCACGCTCCTGGTTCCTGGAAAAGAAAGGCTCAGTGGCCTAAGGACCTCCTAGGTGAGGAGGGAGGGGGCTGGGGACCCAGAATCCAGGTACTAGGGAAGTAGGAGGTTGGAGGCCCTGTCTTCTGGGTCCTGGGGAAGGAGGAGCACGGAGAGGCGTCTCAGGTTTCTGTTACTGGGTGAGACTGCAGGGATTGATGAGGAGTCAGGGTTCAGAAAACCTGAGGGAGGAGGACTGGAGAGCAGGGCTGGACACAGGTCGCTCACCGTCACCGTTCCGCAGACACCGCTCCACCTGGCTGTGATCACCACGTTACCGTCTGTGGTCCGGCTCCTGGTGACGGCTGGTGCCAGCCCCATGGCGCTGGACCGCCATGGCCAGACGGCCGCCCACCTGGCGTGCGAGCACCGCAGCCCGACCTGTCTGCGAGCCCTGCTGGACAGCGCAGCTCCGGGCACGTTGGACCTCGAGGCCCGCAATTACGACGGTAAGCACCTACCGCGGGGCATGGCTGGGCTGTCCAGCGGACCTGGAGTCCATCTGCGGCCGCAAAGCCCCAGGCCTAGGTTTCACCAAGCCTTCCCCTCCCTCAGGGCTCACCGCCCTGCACGTGGCGGTGAACACCGAGTGCCAAGAAACCGTGCAGCTCTTGCTGGAGCGCGGCGCCGACATCGACGCAGTGGTGAGGCGCACTAGTAGCTGTGAGGGATGGGGCCTTTAGCAGGGGTGGGGCCTTCGCCGGGTGGGGTCTTTTGCGGTGGCGGGGCCAGTGTGGGGCTGGCGTGGGAGAGCGCCCGGGTGGCGCGGGGCTTGGAATATCCGACCCATCAGAGAGGCTTGGACCCAGCGAATGGGATGCGGACGGGATGCGGGCCACGGGCTGCTGGAGCAGAGCTTGGAGAGACTCAAAGACCTTCCCTCCCCGCCGCAGGACATTAAGAGCGGCCGCTCCCCGCTCATCCACGCCGTGGAAAACAACAGCCTCAGCATGGTGCAGCTGCTGCTGCAGGTGCGTACGGCCTCCCTGAGTCTCGCGCCCACCCCATCCTTTGACCCCCAGCCGGCCCTGGCCCCAGCCCCTAGTGCTGACCCCGCGTCCCAGTTCTGGCTCCGGCTCCAGCTCCGCGTCCAGCTCTGACCCTTCCTTTAAGGATCTCTCAGCCCTCGGACTCCACGCCCCTGGCTGCGAACGTGTCCCATTCCTCCCCCTGTCCCTCAACGGCATAGGCCCTGCCCTGCGATAGCCTGGCCGACCCCGCCTTCCAGCTAGGCCCTGTCCCCGCACTGTCCTTCACCGCGTCAGTTCCCCCCACCACCCCCGACTCCTTGGGGTGCAGGCCTCAGTGTCCAGCTCCGGTTCATTCAGCGCCGCCAGCGCAGTCCCGCTAGGCCCGTCCTTGGCTCTCGCTCCCACCTTCCTGTGACCCCACCCCAATCCGGTGCTGCCCCACGTGCCGGCCACCCACCCGGGCCCCCAGCCTCTGTTCCCCTACCCGCGGCGGCCCGCGCGCCCCCCTTGACCCGGCCCTCCCGTCCCGCAGCACGGCGCCAACGTGAACGCGCAGATGTACTCCGGCAGCTCCGCGCTGCACTCGGCGTCCGGCCGCGGGCTCCTCCCGCTCGTGCGCACGCTGGTCCGCAGCGGCGCTGACAGCAGCCTCAAGAACTGCCACAACGACACGCCGCTCATGGTGGCGCGCAGCCGCAGGGTGAGCTGGTGCGGCTGGGGGCATGCGCCTTGCACACCTGTGTCCGTGGGCAGGTGGCAGGCGAGTGTGCCAGGGCACAGAGGTGTGAGTGTGCCTGTGCCGTTGCGCGGAGGGGAGTGGGTGAGCCTCTGAGAGCGCGGATGTGAGTTCCAGACATGAGACACTGGCACCAAGAAAGGAAGTGCCTTGCCTATCTTTTCCCACTGAGAAATGGAGAGGCCCCCAGCTGGATCCAGCGAGCTAGGAGGGATAGAAGGAGGGAGGGCTGTGAGGCAGGGGTGGCTCTGTGGTGACGCCCATCTTCCTACAGGTCATCGACATTCTGAGGGGGAAGGCCACCCGGCCTGCTTCCACCTCCCAGCCAGACCCCTCCCCTGACCGGAGCGCCAACACCTCCCCGGAGAGCGGCAGCCGCCTCAGCTCCAATGGTGAGAAACGGCTCCCAACCTCCAGCCCTAACGCCTCCTCCCTCAGACCCAGGAATCCCAACCCACAGCCCCTCCTCCTTCAGACCCAGGAGTCCAGGGCCCCAGCCTCCTCCCTCAGACCCAGGAATCCCAACCCATAGCCCCTCCTCCGTCAGACCCAGAAGTCCAGGCCCCCAGCCTCCTCCCTCAGACCCAGGAATCCCAACCCATAGCCCCTCCTCCCTCAGACCCAGGAGTCCAGGCCCCCAGCCTCCTCCCTCAGACCCAGGAATCCCACCCCATAGCCCCTCCTCCGTCAGACCCAGAAGTCCAGGCCCCCAGCCTCCTCCCTCAGACCCAGGAGTCCAGGCCCCCAGCCTCCACCCTCAGACCCAGGAATCCCAACCCACAGCCTCTCCTTCCTCAGATCCAAGAGTCCAAGCTCCCAGACCCCTCTTTCCTCAGACCTCCAGCCTCCTACCCACCCCATCCTCTGACCCCAACCGGGCTCTGACCCCAGCCCCTACTGCTGACTTCCCCTTCCAGCTGTTGCTCCCGCTCCTGCTCTGTGTCCAGCTCTGACCCTTCCTTTAAGGCCTCGTTCTCTCATCCCCTCGGACTCCACGCCCCAGGCTTCAAACCTGTCCCATTCCTCCCCTGCCCCCTAAATGGCCTAGGCCACACCCTGTGATGGCCCCTGACCCCTCCTCCCTCAGACCCCCCAGCCCCTCCTGCCTCAGACCCCCAGGCCCTCCTCCCTCAGACCCAGATGGCCGCAGCCCCTGCTGTCTGGGTCTAGCCTCTCACCACCCTCCCCCTTCTGTCTCTCTTCCTTCCACAGGTCTTCTCTCTGCATCACCATCCTCCTCACCCTCCCAGTCTCCCCCCAAGGACCCCCCTGGATTCCCCATGGCTCCTCCCAATTTCTTCCTTCCTTCCCAATCTCCACCTGCCTTCCTGCCCTTTGCTGGGGTCCTCCGAGGCCCTGGCCGGCCAGTGCCCCCCTCCCCAGCTCCAGGAGGCAGCTGAGAGGGATGGGGGGGCAGATCTTGGACTCATGAGGAGGGGCCCCCTGCTCTGTAGGGTCAACCCTTCCGGAAACTGTGAAGATCTCACTCTGCCCCCCCCCATCTTCGGGACCAGGATTTGCACAGAAGCACATGCACCTACCCATATACCCCTCTTCTGAGCACAGATGTTCCCCCATATCGCCCCCTGCCCAGGACTCTGACCCCAGTACTCTCAGGCACCAGTCCCTGCCCGGAATTCCACCCACGTCTTCCATTTCCTTGTCCTCTCCCAGAGCTGGTGGACCCAGGGAACAGCCACTCCCCTCCACTCTCTACCAGATCACTGAGGAGGGGGGAGGTGGGCCGTCACAGGCACAGATCATGATGTAAATTATTAAGCATTTTGGTTTGATTTCTATTGTAATAAACTATTTTTATACCATATCCCTTGGGTGCCTGGGGCTCTTTCATGAGATGGAGCTGGAGGAAGTGCATTCGTGTGTGTGTGTGCACACCCGCGCACCGAATCCAGCTGACTCCCAGAGCGATGCTGTGAGTCTCTGACAGGAGCTTGTCTAATCAATTTCCGGTGTGTCACTCCGGGACTCCTGGTGTGTTTGGTTGTGAATGCTGCCATCATTGTCACTGTGCCATTGTTCCTAAGGAAGACATGGTGTGTGATACCTTTTTTTTTTTTCAAGATGAAGTGTCACCATATTAGCCAGGCTGGTCTCGAACTCCTGACCTCAAGTGATCCACCCTCCTCGGCCTCCCACAGTACTGGGATTACAGGTATGAGCCACCACACCAGGCCCTAATTTTTCTTTTTTTTTTTTTTGAGACGGAATCTGGCTCTGTCGCCCAGTGAAGTGCTGCAATCTCTGCTCCCTGCAATCTCTGCCTCCCAGGTTCAAGTGATTCTCCTGCCTCGGACTCCCCAGTAGCTGGGACTACAGCCACGTGCCACCACGCCTGGCTAATTTTTGTATTTTTAGTAAAAATGGGTTTTACCCTATTGGCCAGGCTGGTTTCGAATTCCTGACCTTGTGATCTGCCCCCCTCAGCCTCCCAAAGTGCTGGGATTACAGGCGTGAGCCACTGCGCCCAGCCCCAAATTTCTTCATTTTTTTTGACACAGAGTCTCACTCCATCACCCAGACTGGGGTGCAGATCAGATTTCAACATGAGGTTTTGAAGGGAAAAATATTCAAACAACAGCACTGAGGTGTGTTGTTTTTTGTTTTTAATCTGTGGGGGCTTCTGTGGGTCTTCACATGAATTGCTAACCATGAACATTAATCACCATCGCTCTGCAATGTTGTTGCATCTATGGGGCCAACTGCCTTAACGACTTCCTGGATGACATCCCTGGGGTCTGTGAATGGCTGTGTGTGTGCACACAAACACTCAAGCACACGGACTTCGGGATGGATGACCTGCGTGAGTGCTGACTGGGTGGCCTGTATGTCTTCCGGCCTTCCTGACTGGGACGCTCATGGGTCTTTCTGTTTGCAATCATGTGTCAGTGTTTCCGACCCAGACCCCAACTCTGAAGCTGCCAGGCTTAAATGTTAATGCCCTCTTGCTGGCCAGGCCTGATGGCTCACACCTGCAATCCCAGCACTTTGAGAGGTCGAGGCAGGAAGATCACTTGAGGTCAGGAGTTCAAGACCAGCCAAAATGATGAAACCCCGTTTCTACTAAAAATACAAAAATTGGCCAGGTGTGGTGGCACATACCTGTAATCCCAGCTACTTGGGAGGCTGAGGCAGGAGAATCGCTTGAACCTGGGAGGCGGGAGTTGCAGTGAGCCGAGATCACCCCATTGCACTCCAGCCTGGGTGAAAGAGCAAGACTCCCATCTCAGAAAAAAAAAAAGGCATATCTGCCATTCAGAGCACAGACCCTGGAGTCAGAACTGGGTTCAAGTCACACACTTCCACTTCCTGGCTATGTGATGTGACCTTGATCAAGCGGCTTTATGGTCCTAAGCTCGTTTTCCCACCCATAAAAGTGAAGGCAAACAATAGCATCCACCTTGCACTATTATTGTTTGACTGATATTCATGTTTGTTTGTTCTTTTGGACAGAGTCTCACTCTGTCAGCCAGGCTGGAGTACAGTAGCGTGAGCTCACTGCAACTTCCACCTGCCTGGTTTAAGCAATTCTGCCTCAGCCTCCCAAGTAGCTGGGATTACAGGTGTACATCACCACGCCCAGCTGATTTTTTTTTTTTTTTTTTTTTTTTGGAGACAGAATGTCGATATGTCACTCAGCTGGAGTGCAGCATACCAAGACCCTGTCTCTAAAAATAAAAAGAAAAAAAATTTAAATTAGGTGTCTGTGGTCCTAAATATTCAAAGGCTGAGAGGAGTTTGAAGCTACACTCCAGCCTAGGCAACAGAGAGAGACCCTATCTTTAAAAAAAAATAAACAGCCTGAGTAACATGGCAAAGCCTGGGTAAAATGGCGAGACCCTGTCTCTATAGAAAAAAAAACACAAAAATTAGTCAGGCATGGTGGTGTGCATCTATAGTCCCAGCTACTCAGGAGGCTAAGGTGGGAAGACCACTTGACAGTTAGAGGTCAGGGCTGCAGTGACCTACGATTGCACCACTGCACTCCAGCCTGGGTGACAGAGTGAGACCCTGTCTCAAAAAATATAATAAATAAAAGAAGAAATATAGTACCTTTTTTGTTTTTTGTTGTGTTTTGTTTTTCTGAGACAGAGTCTTGCTGTGTCACCCAGGCTGGAGTGCAGTGGCACAATGTCAGATCACTGCCACCTCCGCCTCCCAAGTTCAAGCGATTCTCCTTCCTCAGCCTCCCAAGTAGCTGGGATTACAGGTGTGCGCCACCACGCCTGGCCAATTTTTGTATTTTTAGTAGAGATGAGGTTTCGCCATGTTGGCCAGGTTGATCTTGAACTCCCAACCTCAGGTGATCCACCCACCTCAGCCTCCCAAAGTGCTGGGATTACGGCATGAGCCACCACGCCCAGCCTAAAGTAGCTTAAATAAGGTGAAAGTCTATTTTTCTCTCATGTAAAGGCCCAGTGAATCGTCTAGAATAGTAGCCAAGAATGTCAGAGACTGAGGCTCCTTCTACCTGGTTGTTCTGCTGCCCTCAGCTCACACCTACATCGTGTGGTCCAAAACAGCTGCTCTAGCTCCCAACATCACATCCACATTCCACTGGGAAGAAGAAACAAAAGCCAACTGTATGCCCCTAACCTTTAAAGCTACAACCCAGAAGTCATACACATCACATCTATTTGCCCAAAACTGAGTCACATGGCCACACCAATCACAACAGAGGCTGGGAAATTTGGTTTTATCTGGGCGGCATGTACCCATTCAGCCAAAATTCAGGGGTTCTGTTACAAAAGGAAGAGGAAAGGCTGGGCATGGTGGCTCACACCTGTAATCCCAGCACTTTGGGAGACTGAGGGAGGTGGATCACCTGAGGTCAGGAGTTCAAGACCAGCCTGACCAACATGGTGAAACCCCGTCTCTACTAAAAATACAAAATTAGCTGGGCATGGTGGCGCATGCCTGTTGTCCCAGCTTCTCGAGAGGCTGAGACAGGAGAATTGCTTGAACCCGAGAGGTGGAAGCCACAGTGAGCTGAGATGGAGCCACTGCACTCAAGCTTGGGCAAGACAGAACAAGACTCTCTCAAAAAAACAAAAAACAAAAAACAAAAAAAAAATAAAGGGAAGAGGAGAGAACGGCTATTGAGGGACCACAAGTGTATCTGTCACAACCAGGGCTCCACCACCAAATGACTAAATGACTCAAGGTGAAGTGACTCCACCACACTTTTGAGCATTTAATAAGCCTCAGTTCGGCAGGGCGCGGTGGCTCACGCCTGTAATCCCAGCACTGTAGGAGGCCAAGGCAGGCGGATCACCTGAGGTTGGGAGTTCAAGACCAGCCTAACCAACATGGAGAAAACCCATCTCTACTAATAATACAAAAACTAGCCAGGTATGGTAACACATGCCTGTAATCCAAGCTACTCAGGAGGCTGAGGCACGAGAATTGCTTGAACCCGAGAGGCGGAGGTTGCGGTGAGCCAAGATCGAGCCATTTCTCTCCAGCCTGGGCAACAAGCGGGAAACTCCACCTCAAAAAAAAAAAAAAAAAAAGAAGAAGAAGCCTCAGTTTCCTCACCTGCAAAATGGGAATCCCCTCCACCCCTCGGGGTTGATGGGTGGTTGAGCATTTACTGAGAGTCTAGGTGTCAGGCACTTAGCACAGGACCTGGCCCGTCATCAGTCTGGCATGTGTCGGAAGTCATCTTGTGCCTGTGGGTCTAGGCTGCGGGTGATGTGGCTCTTTGTGTATGAGAAACTGTCCCTGAGCCTGAGAGCTGAACCCAGCACTGAACTTGGTAAGTAACTTCTCTAAAACAAGGGATCTGGCCTCTGCACACATGGAAATCCCCTCTCTGCCTCCTAGACCGTGGGACTGGGCACGTGTCCTTCCACTCTTCCCCTTCTGCTGGAGAAACGCAGACTTCGAAGATTGGGGGGAGGGTCCTGCTTGGGGTCTCCAGCCTCCCAGCCTTCACAGAATCCAGCACTTATAGCCTGGCCGACATGGTGAAACCCCATCTCTACTAAAAATACAAAAGTTGGCAAGGTATGGTGGCACACATCTGTATCCCAGCTACTAGGGAGGCTAAGGTGGGAGGATCGCTTGAACCTGGGAGGCAGAGGTTGCAGTGAGTCAAGATCATGCCGCTGCACTCCAGCCCGGGTGACAGAGTGACACTCTGTCTCAAAAAAAAAAAAATGTAAGCACTCACCTCTCAACTGCCAAAGCTCCTCTGGGTGACAGTCCTGTCATCCCGGGGACAGCTCTAATGCCAGAAGTCACACCTTCAATGCATTTCTCAGGGCCCCAGCCACTTGTTCTCACCACATCCAGTAAACCCAGAAAGGCAGAGAACATCTCTGCTAGATGCATGCATGAAATCTGCCAAATCCTAAATGCCTCTGACATTCAAAAAAAATTACTTTAGGAGTCTGCGCGCTGGCCAGGCACAGTGGCTCACACCTGTAATCCCAACCCTTTGGGAGGCCGAGGTGGGAGGACAAATTGACTCCTGGAGTTCAAGACCATCCTGGGCAACATGGACAGATCCCGCCTCTAACCCCAAACATGGTGGCAGCTGCCTGCAGTTCCAGATACTCAGACGGCTGAGATAGGAGGATCGCTTGAGCCCAGGAAGTTGAGGCTGCAGTGAGCTGTAAGCATCCCACTGCACTCCAGTCGGAGTGACGGAGACCTTGCCTCACACACACAGATACACACAGACACACACACACATACTCAAAGTCAGGGCATGGTGGCTCATACCTGTAATCCCTGCACTTTGGGAAGCCAAGGTGGATGGATTGGCCAGGAGTTCAAGACCAGCCTGGGCAACATGGCGAAACCCCATTTCTGCATAAATACAAAAAAATAGCCAGGCATGGCGGTGCTCAGCAACTTGGGAGGCTGAGATGAAAGGATCAATTTAACTCGGAGGCAGAGGTTGCAGCGAGCTGTGATTAAGCCATTGCACTCCAGCCTGGGAAACAGAGGGAGACTCTGTCTCAAAAAAAAAAAAAAAAAGAGTGTGAGAGGTAAACAGAACACGTCTGCACTTTGTGTTTGCAGACCTTTGTGTAAGCCAAACTTTTATTTTACAGACAGGGAAACTGAAGGGTCCAGGGAGGGAAGAGACTGACTTGGTGAATCAATGGGTCTGGGATTTCATGATTCACAATAACCAACTGGCCAAATTCATCAGCACTCCTGGGACAACCAGTATCATGTGCCTCTTGATATGATGTACCGAGAAGGACACAGCATCACTTCTGTAAGACTCCTGCCACCAGAATCTAATCGAAAGGAAATATCACACAAACCCAAATCAAGGAGACCTTCCCCAAAATAACTGGCCCGTAATCTTCACAACTGTCAATTACACGAAAAGCAAAGAAAAGCTAAGGAACTGTACCAGACTGAAGGAAACTGAAGAGATGAAAATGTTTTGCCATGACAGATAGTTTGGGGACAGCTGGCAATTTGAATACAAGCTGCACTGTTGATGCCAGTATCACTGAGAAATGCACACTGCTCTGCTGTACTTGGAAATACAACTGAAGCATTTAGAGGCAAAGGGACATAATGTCTGAAACTATTCTTGCAACTTCTCTGTAAGTTTAAAACGATTTTAAAAGAGAAAAAATGATTTCAAAGTAAAAGTCATGATTTAAAAGTCTATGGCTTTGGCCAGGCACGGTGGCTCTCGCCTGTAATCCCAGCACTTTGGGAGGCCAAAGTGGGCAGATCACTTGAGGTTAGGAGTTCAAGACCAGCCTGGCTAACATGGTGAAACTCCCTCTCTACTAAAAATACAAAAAGCTGGCTGTGGCGAGATGCACCTGTAGTCCCAGCTACTCGGGAAGCTGAGGCACGAGAATTGCTTGAACCAGGGAGGCAGAGGTTGCAGTGAGCCTATGCAGTGAGATTATGCTGTTGCACTCCAGCCTGGGCAACAGAGAGAAACTCTGTCTCAAAAAAAACAAAAAAATCAAAGAAAGAAAGAAAGTGGTTGGCCAGGCACGATGGCTCACGCCTGTAATCCCAGCATTTTGGGAGGCGGAGGCGGGCGGTGGATCACGAGGTCAGGAGATCGAGACCAGCCTGGTCAACATGGTGAAACCCGGTCTCTACAAAAAATACAAAAATTAGCCGGGCGTGGTGGCACATGCCTGTAATGTCTCTGGAGGCTGAGGCAGGAGAATCGCTTGAACCCGGGAATCAGAGGTTTCAGTGAGCCAGGATCGCGCCACTGCATTCCAGCCTGGGCGACAGAGCCAGACTCCATCTCAAAAAAAAAAGAAAGAAAAGTCCATGGTTTTAAGGTTCTGTGTTTCCAAGGATCTCTAAGTCTGTGCATGCAATTGTGGTCAGAGTCTGGGGAGTTGGTGGGGTGAATGAGCTGCTTCAGACACTGCTTTGAGGGATCGACCAGGACCTTAGCCTGTGGTTGAGGTCTAGGTGTGGTGCTAGAGTCTCGGGGGTGTGACCAGCGTCCTGGAGGCGTGGCCAGGGCCTCGAAGGTGTGGCCATATTTTGGGGCGTGGCCAAGAAACTCAGTTCCCAAGGGAGGAGGTAAGCCTGTGCTCAGTTCGCCCTCTTGTGGCTATCCCCAGGTCTCCACTTTTATTTAATAGCTTTATTTCGTTTTATTTTTTTCGACTTTCATTTTAGATTTAGGGAGTATATGTGCAGGTTTGTTACCTGGGTATATTGCATGATGCTGAGGTTTGGGGTACGAATGATCCTGTCACCAGGTACTGAGCATAGTACCTCACAGTTTTTCAACCCTTGTCCCCTCCCTCCTTCCCTCCCCACTTCAGAATACCTAGTTTCTATTGTTGCCATCTTTACGTCCCTAAATACTCAACGTTTAGCTCCCACTTACAAGTGAGAATTTAGCTTTCTGATCCGGCCTAACCGTTTTATTGAGATATAATGTGTATATCATCCCATTTTTGTTTGTTTTTCAGAGTGAATTCACTTTATTTTTCTTGTATAAAAACCCTATGTTGTAGCCACAGCTGGAGCCTGGGTCCTCTGCACAGAGACTCTGGCCCGGGCCTTGACAAGGTGGTCAGTGAATTCCCGTTAGGGAGACTTGGTGAATACCATCTCCTTCCAAAGGTTGGGGGTCAGGCTGCTGTAGGTCTTAGAGATAGCATCAAAGGGGGCCTTGGCGAAGTTGCCCAAGGTGGCAGTGCAGCCGCTGGCTGAGGCGTAGCAGTCATCCACACCAGCCATCATGAGCAGTGTCTTGGGCACAGGCGCAGAAACGATGCCATTGCCCCTGGGTGCGGGGATGAGGCACACCAGCACAGAGCCACAGCGGCCTGTCACCTTGCAAGGGACGGTGTGGGGCTTGCCGATCTTGTTCCCCCAGCAGCCTCTGCGTACCGGGACAATGGAGAGCTTGGCCAGGATGATGGCCCCGTGGATGGCAATGGCCACCTCCTTGGAGCACTTAACACCCAGACCGACGTGGCCATTGTAGTCCCCAATGGCAACAAACGCCTTGAACCTGGTGTGCTGGCCGGCTCGGGTCTGCTTCTGCACCGGCCTAATCTTCAAAACCTCGTCCTTGTAAGAGACCCCCCAGGAAAAAGTCAGTGATCTCAGATTCCTTGATGGACAGGGAGAAGAGACAGATCTCCTCCAGGGACTTGATATTCATGACTTTGACCAGGCTGCCCAGCTTAGTGACTGGCATCTACTCCTTATCCCCCGCCCCGGATGCCACTGCGGAAGCCTTGGCGGAAGCCACCGTGGTTCCCCATCCCAGGGCACCCCATGCTCTGGGACCCCCGCTGCATCGGTGTCATCTGCCATTCGGTGTTTTCTTGGAGAAGTGCATCATACAATTTACCTTTTTTTTTTCTTTTCTTTTCTTTTTTTTTTTTTTGAGACAGAGTCTCGCTCTGTCCCCCAGGCTGGAGTGCAATGGCCGGATCTTGGCTCACTGCAACCTCTGCCTCCTGGGTTCAAGTGACTCTCCTGCCACAGCCTCCTGAGTAGCTGGGATTACAAGTGCACACCACCACGCCCGGCTAACTTTTTGTACTTTGGTGGAGATGGGGTTTCACAGTGTTGCCCAGGCTAATCTCAAACTCCCGAGCTCAGGCAATCCACCCACCTCAACCTCTCAAAGTGCTGGGATTACAGGTGTGAGCCACTACGTCCCACCCACCAGACTCTACTTCAAAAATTTGTTCACCCCTCAAAAAAGCTCCATACCCGTTAGTAGCTACTATTTCCCCTCAACACCCTTCCAGCTCCAGACAACCCCTACCATACTTTCTCTTTTTTGTATTTTTTTGACATAACATAGTTATACATATTACAGGGTTACATGTGATGTTTTGATACATGTATACAACGTGCAATGATGAAATCAGGGTACCTGGGATATCCATCGCCTCGTTTACCTTTTCTTTGTGTTTACAACATCACAGTTATTCTCTTCTAGCTTTATTTATTTATTTTCTTTTTGAGATGGAGTCTTGCTCTGTCGCCCAAGTTAGAGTGCAATGGCACTATCTCAGCTCACTGCAACCTCCACCTCCTGGGTTCAAGAGATTCTCCTGCCTCAGCCTCCCAAGTAGCTGGAATTATAGGTGCCCACCACCACACCCGGCTAATTTTTGCATTTTAGTAGAGACGGGATTTCATCATGTTGTCCAGGCTGGTCTCGAACCCCTGACCTCAAGTGATCTGCCTGCCTTGGCCTCCCAAAGTGCTGGGATTACAGGCACACGCCACCACACCCAGCTAATTTTGTATTTTTAGTAGAGACGGGGTTCTCCATGTTGGTCAGGCTGGTCTTGAACTTCTGACCTCAGGTGACCCGCCAGCCTCGGCCTTCCAAAGTGCTGGGATTACAGGCTTGAGCCACTACACCTGGCCACTTTCATTCCTATTAATGGCCGAACAATTTTCCGTTGTATGAGTAGACCACATTTTGTTCATCCCTTCTTCAGTTGATGGACGTTTAGGTTGTTTCCGCAAGTCTTTGGGCAGATATGTGCTTTCAATTCTCTGGAATATATATATATATATATACACGTAGGAATGCTCTAGCCCTATGTTTAACATTTCGGGGAGCTGCCAAACTATTTTCCAAAGCAGCTGCACCATTTTACATTCCTGCCAGCAGTGTCGAGGCTTCCAATTTCTCCACATCCTTGCCAACATTTGTGTTTGTCTCGTTTATGACAGTCGTCCTAGTGGGTTTGAAGAGGCATTCACTGTGGTTTTCACGTTCATTTCCTTAACGGATCATATTGTGGAGCATCTTTTCATGTCATTCACTTCATTTGTATCCACGTTGGGTCAAATCTGGAAATAGAGTTCATATAGTTGCTAAGCAGATACAAAAAACCTGGGCGCAGTGGCTCATGCCTGTAATCCCAGCACTTTGGGAGGCCGAGGCAGGCAGATCACGAGGTCAAGAGATCAAGATCATCCTGACCAACGTGGTGAAACCCCGTCTCTATTTTTAAAAAAAAATTTTTTTTAATAAAAAAAGTAAAAAAAAAAAACCTGGATCAAATCTGGGAAAATAGTTTATGTAGTTGCAGATTTTTTTTCTTTTTTTCTTTCTTTTTTTTTTCGAGACGAAGTTTTCTCTCTTTTGTTACCCAGGAGTGGGGTGCAATGGCGTGATCTTGGCTCACTGCAACCTCTGCTTCCTGGGTTCAAGCAATCCTCCCACCACAGCCTCCTGAGCAGCTGGGACCACAGGCAGCATGCTACCATGCCCAGTCTTTTGTTTTAATTTTTCTTTTTTTGCAGAGATAGGGCCTTGCTATGTTGCCAAGTTGATCACAAACTCCTGGCTTCAACAAATCCTCCCACATGGGCCTCCCAGAGGGCTAGGATTACAGGCGTGAGCACCACCCTCTTCCAGCTTCTGGTGTTCGCTGATCATCTTTGGTATTCATTGGCTTATAGATGCATCACTCCAATCTCTCTGCTGCCATCATCATATGTTTTGTGTGTGTGTGCACGCGTGCACAAATAGCTGTAACTGTATCCAAATTTCCTTTTCATAAGGGCATCAGTCAGATTTAGGACCTACCCTAACCCAATATGACCTCATCCTAACCTGATTACATATCCAAAGACCCTATTTCCAAATATGGCCACATTCATAAGTTCCAGTGGACATGAATTTGGCAGGGAGGGGAACGATTTAACCCAGGCCATTCATCATTACGTGTTCATGACACACACGGTTGGTATTTGTGTCCAGTTCCCTCGCCTTAATTGCTGCACGAGAGTTTTATTGCGAGAGCACGCCACAGTTTATGTCGGGCTGACGGTGGTGGACTCCCGCCCACCTGTCTCCACTCTCCTCCACTCCGACAAGAATGCAATTAACATCCCTGAACATGTATCTTGGAGTTTCTTAGGGCAGTATTTTTCAAACGGCCGAACAAGATCCATTAGTGGGTTGCAAAATCAATGTAGTGGGTTATAAACCTTGTTTCCCTTAATAAAATGGAATTAAATAGAAGACATTGGAGTCCAGGCTCACAGTCGGAGTGAGAGCTCTCCTGTGAAACTCACTTCAGGTGTATTGCTGTCCTAATATCCTGATATCAGCAAGTGTTTACAAGCCACAGCTCTGAAAGAGGCGGCCAGACATGGACCCGCCCTGTCCATTTGTCCAAAGGTCTCATGGATGCTGCTAAACTGCTCTCCAATGTACTTTGTCCATTTGCACTCACAGCAGCTCCTTGCCAACACTTTGAACTTTTGTCAGGCTAATGGGTTTTCATCCCGGTTTTTTGTTTTTTTTTTTTCTTTTGTTTTTTGTTGGTGGTGTTTTTGAGACAGTCTCACTCTGTCGCCCAGGCTGGAGTACAGTAGCGTGATCTTGGCTCACCGCAACCTCCGCCTCCTGGGTTTAAGCAATTCTTCTGCCTCAGCCTCTGAGTAACTGGGATTACAGACACACCACCATGCCCAGCTAATTTTTGTATTTATTTATTAATTTACTGAGATAGAGTCTTTCTTTGCCACCCAGGCTATAGGGTAGTGGTATGATCCTGGCTCACTGCAACCTCCACCTCCCAGGTTCAAGCAATTCTCCTGACTCAGCCTCTTAAGTACCTGGGATTACAGGCACCTGCCACCATGCCCAGGTAATTTCTGCATTTTAATAGAGATGAGGTTTCCTCATGTTGGCCAGACTGATCTCGAACACCCGACCTCAAGTGATCCACCCACCTTGGCCTCCGAAAGTGCTGGGATTACAGGCGTGAGCAACTGCGCCTGGCCTAATTTTTGTATTTTTAGTAGAGATGAGGTTTCACCATGTTGGCCAGGCTGGTCTCAAACTCCTGAGCTCAAGTGATCTGCCCGCCTTGGCCTCCAAAAGTGCTGGGATTACAGGCATGAACCACCGCACCTGGCCCGATCTTTTTTGGTCGTTTTTTTTAATTTAAAGAAAAATTTTAAGATTTTCAATTTCTGCAAGATGGCGGTGGGGCTGAGGAGGGGCTCGGGATGCATTGGGAGGCTGGGCTCTCATCCTAAGCCCCCTACGCTACAAGCTCAAAGTGCTTTTGAGAATTCAGTGTGTAAATGTTTGCAAAGCATCACACACAGGGCCTGGTAGGCAGCATTCAATAAATGTTAGCTATGGCCAGGTATAGTGGCTTACATCACCGCAATCCCAGCATTGTGGGAGGCCCCGGCCGGAGGATCACCTGAGCTCAGGAGTTCAAGACCAGCCTGTGCAACATAGTGAGACATTGTCTATACTAAAAATTAAAAAAAAAAAAAAAAAAAAAACAGCTGATGTGGTGGTGCACGCCTGTAGTCCTAGTTACTAGGGAGGCTGAGACAGGAGGATCACTTGAGCCCCAGAGGTCAAGGCTGCAATGAGTAGTGATCACACCACTGCACTCCGGCCTAGGAGACAGCAAGACTCTGTCTCAAAAAAATACAACAAAATAAAAGTGGGTTATTACTATTTACTGATTCGAAGCTCTCTAGATAGGTGCACATTTGAAATCAGAACTTGGCCTGGTCTGACCGGGCATGGTGGCTCACACCTATAATCCCAGCTCTTTGGGAGGCCGAGCAGGGAGGATTGAGTGAGCCCAGGAGATCCAGGCTGCATTGAGCTATGATCTGCACTCCAGCCTGAGCGACAGAGCAAGACCAAGCAAGACCCTGTATCACAGAAGGGAAAAAAAAAAAAAACGACTTGGCGTGGGGTGGGGCGTGGCTGGAATGCTTTAGGGGCGGAGAGAAGGCGCGGCCGACAGCGCCCCGTGTGGCTGCCCAGCGCGCAACCAGGCTGATGCTACAGGTTCCACAGGTTGGGTGAAAGCCGTGCCCGGCCGCCCCTGCGCAAACCAGTCGCTCTTCGTCCCCGCAGTCTTGAACCCCATCTTCCCGCCTGGCTTCTTCGGGACTCAGGGTTATCTTACTTAACTCAGGCCTGATTTCTCGCAGGCCACACCGTCGTGGGGACCCAGGAATCTTGTTGCCAAATTCCTGCCCCCTCAGACACCTACTTTCCAACCCTTCTGAAAGGGGACCCAGGGGCCTGATGGCTCTGTGCCTCCTTCCTCGAGGACAGAGAGATAGCAATGCCTCCCTGACCCGTTCCTCCTTGAAATCTCAGCTCTCTGACCTTTAACCCCGTGCCACGACCAAAGACCCAGACCTCCACCACGACTCAGGAGGGCTGTGTCCAAAGTCCCACCTCCCCGGTAGCTCCCAGACCTCCCCCTCCTCTCTCCAACAAGAGTTCCCTGGCAGGGCGCG